>ML739138.1:0-73052 GCA_009193565.1 Aspergillus coremiiformis | reverse complement strand
AATAATTAGAAATTTAGAATTATTTGAATAATTTGAATGAATTGAATAAAAATAATAGAAATAATTTAAATAATTAGAAATTTACAATCATTTGAATGATTTGAATGAAAATAATTTAAATAATTTAAATAAATAGAAATTTAGAATCATTTGAATAATTTGAATGAAAATAATTTAAATAATTAAAATAATTAGAAATTTAGAATTATTTGAATGATTTGAATGAAAATGATTTAAATTATTTAATTAAAAATAATTAAAATAATTTAAATAATTAAAAATTTAGAATAATTTGAATGATTTGAATAAAAATAATTTGAATAATTTAATTAAAAATGATTGAAATAATTTAAATAATTAGAAATTTAGAATTATTTGAATGATTTGAATGAAAATGATTTAAATAAAAATAATTTCAATAATTAGAATAATTACAATTATTTACTATATAAGCAGAATATTTTAAGGTGGTTAGTACTCTCTATCTTAGACTAATTAGAATATAAGAACTTTGATGAAGTATGTTATCTATAGACAGTCAGAGCCTTCTTATTACTTAGTAGGCCCATAAATGTTTGCTAACACTGTCACTGAGTATATACATAATAGATAATATAATATTTACTTCGTTATAATAAATAAATATAAATATTTATTTTTTTTATAGTTAGCTATTTTATCCCTAATTTTTTAAAAATATTATAATTATATTTTTATATAAGTTCTAGATTAATCTAAAGCTTTGTAAGTTATTATAATAAATTAACTTTTTTTTATAATTTATAAAAAAAAGTATTAACTTTTCTTATAATATTAATCTTAATATTAATTTTTTTTTATAAAGAAATATTTTTAATAAAAAGATATTACAAATAATTAATTAGATCTTTTTATATATTATATCTAATTAAACTATCTTATAATTATAAGTAATAAAATTATAAGAAAAAGCTTAATAATTAAAATAATATAATTCAATCAAGGCTTTATATTTATAAAGATAGATCTTTTAATTATAAAAAAAGTTATTACTAAGATCTTAAGTTCTAGATATTACTTACAAAGAATTAAATATTCTTATTTTATAGTATGCTTGGTAAGCATCCACAAGTATTAGCTTGGCATCCTTACACTATTTTAAAAGATAAAAAGCTAGTTATTATAAAAAATAAAAAACTAGCTATTATAGTAATAGAAAAAAAAAGCTAGCTAGTATTAATATTTTTAGTGTACAAAGATTAAAATACTAGCTAGTAATATTAAAAAAAATAATATTTAATTTTCTTATATTTTATAGAAAAAATATTCTTTATATAGTAATAACTAATACTATAGCCTGTAAAATTTGGTGTTAATTATTCTATTAAATAATATACAGTATTTTTAATTAATATTATTAATATATTAGTCTGATTATACTTATATATATTATTTATTAAGACCATACAAATAATAAAAAAACACCTGTGTTGACGATTACTAAGTGTAAAATTTCAAGCCGCCGAGCGAAGCGAGGGATTACGGCTTGTGTCCCTTGTACTCTATCAATAAGTATGACAGTCCCAGGAGCAAGTATATCTTAATCCTTAGGCCAGTTTTTGTATCTGCGCTTTATAATCTGCGTAAAACGTACCCAAGGATTCTGGGCACCAAACTTATTAAGTTTGTATTTCTAACTTCCTATCCAGAATACAGTTCTTCCTTGTACACATAAATAACTCTTCATACAATCCGGTTGCTATTGATCCCGGTACTGTGACTGGTCCAGGTGCCGGCATATCAACTGATGGCATTGTCTTGGTATGCTGCTTAGACAACATTGCTATACATAAATAATGTAGTGTGGTTACAGGAATGGAGGACGTGGTCAGAGTACAGCTGATTGAGAGTGTCTGAAATAGATAACGGTATGTAATAAGAAATAGAGAGTGTGTAATGAGGTCGAGAACAAGAGATAGTTAAAGGAAGAACAGATTCAAGTTATGGTTCAGTAGGTTCATCCGGAGGGATAAAACAGACAGACACCCTCATTTTAGATACTATCATTTTATTATTCTTCAAACTGTTAAGTTATCAGTTCAGGAGCCTGGATATTGTGTTCACAGATCTATCTGTCCTCATCTAGCCCGTATCTATACTATCATCTTACAAGGTAATCGGTATGGTAGGGACCCCGACTGTATTATATAACTTTCTTTTGTATAATCCTTTCTAACTCCCATTCATCATCCGCCTCGTCAACTGTTGGCGGCTGCTGTAGCTGCCTTTCAAAAGGATTATTCTTCGTAGAGGCTGGTTCCAGCTGAGCGACTGAGACAACCGGGTAGATTTTGCAGGTCGCTGGTAAATCGAGCCGATATACATGACGTCCTATTCTTGCAAGAACGGTATATGGCCCGGCCGACTGGGTATATTCTTTGCTGATGTCACAGAATGTTATACCCTTTATACAGACGCAGGAAGACCTTCTCGCCGATATCAAAGAATACCGATTTATGATGTTCGTCGAATTCCTTCTTCAGCATGGCAAGTTCTCGATGCCTCCAATGATTCGGTATTCCTGAGCTTTGAAATTGCTCGTGTCCAACTTGACAGCACGATATGGCCACTTCACCACAATATCCGGATGGGTCTAGAGTCTTCGTGCAACTTATAGTGCATATTCTGGTTGATGGTTGTTCTACCAGATAGAAAGGTCCTTGTGGTAGCACTGAATGATTCAAGCCTCTTATGGTTCGATGTTCGTTGTATCGTTCGTGGGTCATTGCTGAGTACTGGGTTCGATGATGATGGTGGGTACTTGCTACTGGTTGTTTCTGAATTATATATAGATGAAAATGGTTTCGAAGGGGAGTTGTAAACACCGTAGAAGGCTCCGGCTTTATAACAGGTGAGATACTGGAGGAGGAGAATATCCAGAGTGAAAACAAGCCACTTGCCTATAGAGTGGATGGTGTGAATAGTACTATTCCATTGAAGAGCAGTGTGGCACTGGAGGTATTCTACATTCACAGCAAAACAATTAATTATGATAGTGCCTTGGGGAATATAGACAAGATGAATGTGCTTGCAGTTAATGAAATATTACCTCAGCGGCATTCAGTGAACACTCTAATAAACTCAGGCCATAGCCACTGTTCCTTAGGACTGTAGATGCTGGACGAATTGCAAAATGTACTGCTTAGTTGTCCAGGACTCCAGGTCCGAAGTTATATATTTTTGGCATCTCCGGGCACACGGAAGAACGGTTTATCGATCCTTCATTCAAGACATAGGATATAAGTATATCTCTCTTCTAAGTCGGGGACTCGGATGATGACAGCTTACAATTAAGTACAGTACATCGAAGAGTAAGAAAAGTTAGTGAATTGGAAGGACATAAGATAAGGCAAAGAGGCAAACAAAGAAATAACTAGATGGTCTTTGTCAACAACAAGTCAGTGTGGCCGAGCGGTTAAGGCGATAGACTAGAATGTTCCACCAAACTTCTACAGTCAATCTATTGGGTTCGCCCGCACAGGTTCGAATCCTGTCGCTGACGATTCTTTTTGCGTCTACTTTCTTTTACTCAAAGTAAAAAATGTTTTTCTCCAAACAGTAATTAATAATGTATTGCTCAGTACATCCTGTTTTCCGCACGCACATGGCCGGAAAACAAGGCCTCCCTTCCAGGATCATCGGGCAATGTCAAACCGTAGAACCGGCGAAACGCATCTTGAAGGACATCGTAGCATGCCCCAAACCGCACCACTTCCATCCGCTGAAAGTCGATCATGGTAGACGACGGGCGTGGATTGCTGAACCGCTGTCGACCGTAGTCGATGATGATGTCCGCCGCCGCAAGAACCTCCTTCTCAATATCCTCCACAACGCACTTCGTCCCCGCTCCGGTCATATTCGCCGACGAACCCATTAATGGCAGCCCGGCCTGTGTTGCGAGTCGCGAAAGCTCCTCCTGGAACTTTCCGCCGTTGACGAGCATTGACATCGTTCCCTCTACCGTACATTTGGACAGCATTTCCGCGCTGAGCTTCTGAATAATCGGATGATCATAACGAACAGGCGCGATGACCCCCAGAGGGAGGTCCAGGTCCACCGTCAGGAATCGGACCATTTGTTTGTTCTCCGAGGGGAGAACATGGATGGAGTCGTGCAAGTCGTAACTACCGATCATGGCGTGCTTTTTGTGCGGTTTACGTTGTTTGATGGCGAATATCCGATCTAAGGCGATCGGGTCAGTTGCCACAATCCCGTAGCCCACGCTGGCCGGGATGATGGCAATCCCGCCGGTTGAAAGGACGTCGAGAACCCGATGCGCATCCCGAGCAATATTTACTGGTCCGGTGTCAGCCATCACGGTGTCTGTCGCTAGGAAAGCAGTTGGTCTGAGTTCATCTCCGCGGTCCACGACATTTATTCCCGGAGTGGTGGTTAATAAACCGAGGCCTTGATGCCGACTGTTACATCATGATGGCACGAAACGTTAATTCTTCCCGAACTGCCAGGCTTATTGAATACATTTCATTCTGTGTACCGCTGAGCGATGGCGGAATACATCTATCTTCAAGAACGAAAACATATATCTCTTCCAACCAGGGCACGATTCATGAATGCACTCCTAGCTCTTGGGGTGGTATGATGTTTTGGTTAGCCACCCGGAACTTCATCATGGGTATTCTGTCGGACTGCTCTTGAGTGGTCACAGCCTGTCTGGACATAGACTGTAACATTGAAAGCCGTCTATTCCTTTCAAACAAGGCCCATGCCAGACTACAAACGAAGAGTACACCGAGAGGCACCCCGACCCCAGCACCGACCGCCGCCACCTTGCGGTTCTCATGGTCGTTGTCCTGACTGGCTGTCGGGATATCACCTGGGTTGGATGTTGGTGAAGAGGTATTCACGGGTGTAGGGGGTGCAGTCGGGGAAACAGAGGATAGTGGACACGATGCGTTCGCTAGAATGGCTTTATTGGTGATGATGCTGGCATCTGGCAGTGTGAACGGAGGAGCACCCCCGGCGCAGGCAAGATCTGTGCCGTTCGACACAATCGAGTTCGCACAATAGAGGGCTTCTTTCCCGTCATATCTGAGGAGTGGTAGCGAACAACCTCCATTCCGCACATTTGTCACTGGCGGCAGACTCGGTTAAAAAGATCGCTGGCGTATGATATTCTACGGAAGAACCTACCCGACGAACATACATCCTTACACCCTGACGCAGAGCTCCATTGACTATCGCTGCAGCTTCCGCGACTGAGCCCAAAGGGTTGGATAATACTCATACAATAGCCGTTACTTAAACAGATGGCATTTTTCGAACAACACGGTGACCCTGCGTCGCCTGAAAAACAAGGGACATCTGCCGAGGCAACTGTGACACGGTCGGGATAGTAGCAGGTCCCTTCTCCACGGACGAGAGCTTCACAAAGAACCAAGACGCAGAAGAAGTGCCAGGATGGTCTTGGCAACATCGTGTTCACGAAGTTAGAATGATCGTGCAACTGAGCAACAATGAGACAACGATCGGTATTAAAGCTTGATAATAAAGAAGGGATTGTGATGGGAAGGGGAAATGGGCAAAGGGAGGGCTAATGAGAGAGTCTTAAACCGCTCTTATCGCCCTCATTTTCATAAATAGATTGTTGGCGCCACTAACGGACATGAGATCCCTGCTTGATGTTACATAGACTGGGTCAATTTATAATAGTAATTTCCTTAGCAAAACAAAGAGTACTAGTGAGGTAGGACACAGTGGCTCATCTTCAATTGCGTACGAGATTATAAGCGCCCCAAATCCCAACCATCATCAACGCCCGGTTCTTAGACTACACTCATACAATGTCAGCGCAATCTTCACTGCCATCAGGCATGGCATATTTCTACCAAACCCGAAAATCAACGATCCAGAGATCCTTCTTCCTCTCGTGCTTCATATTACTCGCAGCGCTTTTCTTCCTCTATCAAACCGAAGTTTTTCAGATCCGGTCGTCGCCGGAAATCTCCGCCGTAAATCCGACGCCAACCCTAACGGGACCCAATGGTAGGAAAGATGGGAGAAGTCGTCGTGAGAGAAAAAGCTCCAGAGCGATCTAACCATGGCAGTAGATGGAATAAAGACGCCCCTGATACGAGGCAGCAATGATGTCGCTCTTGTCGCACCAAAGACCCGAGATGAAAATGTTCGATGGATGGCCACCTTTTGCAAACAGTTGTAAGATATCTTCAAGTTCGATCGGGATTGTTTAGTCTGCTAATATATCATCATCATCATCAGTGGCTGCACACCATATATATACACCACGGACGAGATCCCCGAGGAGGATTATCTGCACCCTCGAACGCTGAAGGGCCACGAAGCCGCCGCATACCTGACCTATATTGTGGATCATTATGACCACCTATCGCCCTTTACCATCTTTATCCATGGCAAAGACGAACATTGGCATAATGACGCCGCGGGGCCCAAAACCAGCAACGTGCTTCTGAATCTGCGCTTTGAAGCGGCAAGGGCATATGGATATGTGAATTTACGATGCCTGGCAGTGCCTGGTTGCCCGGACTCGCTTCACCCTGCGGTCAATCAAAAGACCGACCTCGAATATCACCAGTTGGTCGAGGATTTCCCGCAAATATATTACGAGTTATTTGGCGAATCCGACGCCCCCAGCCAAGTGGGACATCAATGCTGTGGCCAATTTATTGTCACTCGGGACCGAATTCGCCAGCGGCCACGGTCGGATTACGAGCGACTTTTACACTGGGTCGGCAATACGACGCGAACGGATAGCTACGGGATAGGCTGGACGTTGGAAAAGCTCTGGCATATTATTTTTGGCATGAATGCCGTCCAGTGAGATTCCCCCCGTTGAACCCCCAAGGATTGACTTGACTTGGACGCTGACGAGAGATGTCGTTACCCAGCTGTCCCCCCGTGGAGCAATGTCGCTGCGATGTGTACGGGTGGTGTGGCCCTAATCCATCCACCTCTAACGAAGTTTTGATACCCATTCGCTGACCGTGAGGATGATATGAGAAATGTGAATACTATACCTCTGGGATGGAAGAAGACAGCAAATCTATTGCATCCTGCCGATTCCACTGCCCTGCTAATACCCCTTCTACTTGATCTGGTATGATTTTGAAGCCTTTCTTTCCGGCAATGTTCTTTGTTTGATAGCCTATATAAAGGGTGTTTTCTAGTGTGACGCTAAGAATATATTTATATACCACTCTAGGCCGGGGAACCTTTGTTCGGTGGGCGACGTTATAGCCTGAGAATCCTTTTTGACAGATTATGAAACGCAAGACTACTTTCAGGCATAAGATGGCAGACCACACTTGTAGTACAACTTCGTATTACTTTATGCGAGACAGGTAGGGATCGGTCATGGACGGCCGAGTGATACGCTCGTTGCAGTCTGGGATTCTCTTTTGACTTTGACTCTGGCACTTACTGTAGTACATAAGATCCCTTGCAATATTAACCATCAGACCAATCCGACCGCCACTAAATTACTTGGGAATCAGCTTACGAAGATCCAGATATTATATGTCAGAGAGTGGACGGGGTTTGACAGAGACCTCTATTTCATTCCGGCGATATAGGCTTACGCAGTTGGCAATGACTGGTTGCCTCATTGCTGATGGACTTTGATCACTTCAGAAGGTTGGACATTTCACCTCTGTTGCCTTGCGTGTTGTACATCTTCCTGCGGGATTATGTCCCTAGAATCTGTGCGCTGATCTTATGAAGGCTTTTCTAAGTTGGAACGTCCATCGCAATCTGGTGTATTAACACAACCAATCTCATCAACGGAGTGACATCAGAACGTGATACTCCGTATTGCGATGCTTTGCCGGCAGGGAATATGAAAATCCCACACCCTAGAGCCGAGAGCTAAGAACGCTATCACCAACGGAGATACCTTTCTATCTTGGATGCTGAGGTCTCGGACTACATTCTGAATTGAGGGCGGGCTCATCATGGTATGTATGTACATGTTGGTCGATAAAAGTCGTGTCCTCATCCACTTTCTGCATAACAAGTACCTCCGTCAACACAAACAAGCCCAATCCGGTCCTTCAAGTCCTTTGCATCTCAGGATGCCCTTCATCCCTGCGTCTTCCCTTCGTTTGCCCATGGAGGATGAATTTGATATTGCAGCTACCAGTGATCTGTCCTCGGGCGGTACTATCACCATCAATAGCAACGGTGTGGTGCCGAATGTCACCGGATATATTCCGTTCTCGTCGAATGGGCTCTTCATCGATGTTGACCCGGACGCCTCCACTGTCCCCAAGACTGTCAGCTTCTCGACTGTCGTACCAAGACGAAGTACTGCTCCGGTAGGAAACAGTGGGCCCTTCAGACAGCTCTCAACAGCGTATCTATCGTGCCGCCGTGATCGACACCCAGGGGGAAATGAGGCTACGTTCGAGTACTTCAAGTTAACATCCAGCACCACGCGTGAAACTGTCATTGCTCGCCTAAACGCAATTGCCGAACAGGCAGCTTCTACCTCTTCCACCTACTACTGCATTATGGATACTGCGCACTCAACGTCCTGGCGTGCACCCTTCCGTTTTTAACGTATCAGCAACTGTGATATTTACTATACCCACGTCCTGGCGCTGACGCCCACCTGCCATGCTCAGGATCAGGCATGAGCCCACCCATGCTCCGGCTGTGTACAGCCCTGGCATAGACGACTTGGTCTACGGACACGTGGTCTACTGCCCTCAGCGCCAGGGAGGCTTTGTTAAATGCCGGCACCTTCGCCCTGTCGGTTAATGGAAGTATTCGTCTGCCTTGCCTACATACTCGGAGACGAACTCCCGAGTAGCCGTCCACCTCAGCTGCTAAAACAACCAGTAGATGCCATGCGCACGACACGTACGAAGCGTAATAACTTAATGGACGACGACGAATATACCGAGACTGAACGACGCCTGAACAGCGATAGGACCAAAGCAATCTGATAGAGTAACCGCAGTCCATCCACACATTCAGAAACTCAAAATAATAACCCTACTCCCCCCTATTCAATCCCCCCCAACATAGTAACCCCCATCAACCCAAATCCCCAACCCCAACCCTAAGACCGCCGACAAAGACCCTCCACACACCTATTCCCATAACAGCAATTCTCATCCGCCAAACAAACCCCCCAATCCTCCGAACAACCGGGCCACTTCGAATCCGTCGAACGACATTTCGTCGCCGCGCAGTAGCCGGAGCAACAGGCCGGAAGCTGGCCGCCGGAGACACAGTTTGCTTTGCACGGTTAGTCCGCACCCTGCTCGAGGCGCTGGTACTCACCGTAGATCGTGAGGCAGGTCGGGGTAGGGACGCAGGTGGTGATGGTCGTCGACGGGGTGGTGAAGGTGGCCGTTGTGCAAAATTCAGTCAGAGGGCAGGCGTCGGCGTCTCCGCATGCGTCGGCTACCGTACCGCTAGCGAGGGCTAGGGGGATGAGAAGGGGGGAAATGCGTTTGGGGAAATACATTGTGTTTGGTCTGGTGGGTGTTGGTTTGGATCTGTAGACGGGCGCGGCACTCTTATATGCTATCCGCGGTCTGATATCAGAGTACCTCCGCCTCGTATGGCTTACTCGGTCTGGCTATGATTGGTCCGGCTGGTGCAGATCACTGGTGAATACGAAATATTCTGACGGCTTGGTCCCGTGTCATTGTCGTTGGTGGCCTGAAATATGGGATTGCTGATTTGGGGGTTTGGTAGTTGTGCGGTATCGCAATATTGTGCCTGGGAGGCTTGGTTTTGAATGCCATTGGGTGGGTATTTCTTGATCTGCATAACCACTGTACTTTGAGGGCCAGTAATGATACTCTGCTAATGGTCGTAACGGTATGTGAGGCCTAGTGCTGACTTGAATATCGGCCAGAGGCTGAGTTTATACTCTAACAGTTCTCCAGATATTGAATAGAGACTACTGGGAGGATCGGCAACTCCGATCGATTCCCGCTGTGGACTCTGTACTCCCGCATCTTTTACAAGGCTTTGTGGGCGCTTTTCGTCCCCGCGTACTGTCGTGCATATCCCATGCTGGGCTCTGTTGTCTTGCGTGATATTGGAACGGCTTTCCAGGAGTCATTGGCTAACCTCCGATGGAAAATCCAGTGTTTCAGAGCAGTGCATGGAAACAGATTCCGAAATTTGGATACGTCTGGGGCAGGGCACAGAATTGAGGCCTTATTTCCAATCTTACCCCCGGGAGTAGCATAAAAGACTAGCAGGAGCAATCTAACAATGGCACAATTACGAAGAGCCCATCGATATCATGAATTGTCCAGACTTCTCCGCAGGCAAGACCATCTCCATCAGACCGGCCATGACATATCAAGCTACATACATTCCAGAAAGACCCCACCGTTACCCACAATCAAACAAGACACGCCAGAGCTCACTTGCAGACCTAGGACAGGTTCCAAACCAGGTAGAGGTAATCTCCACCACGGCCCTTGTTGATATCCGAGGAGTATCCGTCAAAGCCGAGTGCCTGGACGGTGCCAAAGTCGACCTCATCCTTCCGACGAAGCAGTTGGATGCGTTTGATCTTCCGGCTGCCGTCTCTCTCCAGTCGCAGGTATCGGTAGTCTCCGCCGGCACCTTTCGCGAGATCACTGTAGTTCCCGTCTGCGTTGTCTTGGATGATGATGCGGATGTTGGAGACGGCGTCGGAGGTGTTGGATTGCCATTTCGGGGAGAGCCAGACGTATCTTGTCACTTGTCAGTTTGTCTTCTGTTGAGATCGGAGGAACTCACTTTCCGCCGAAGCCGGAGTTGATGTCCGCGTTGTTGGCGTCGACGGTGTGGATGCCGTCTGAGGGCTCCGAGCTAGGGTTATCACCGTAGGAAATCTGGGTGCGAGGGTTAATATGGAATGGGGGTGGGAGTGTCGTGGAACGTACTGAGATATCCCTGAGGTAGGACATGATGCTGGTCAGATCACACGAGTGTTTCTTGGTAGATCCGGGGAGAAGGAAGTAGATGCTTTGAGATGATGCTGGTCGAATCTAAACGAGCGGAGAATGACATGCCTTTTATACCTCAACTCCGGGGATGATCAGGATGTAACTAGGGTCATTCCACTCTGCTGTGGAATCCGCAATGATGTCAGAGATCCAGTACAGGCGATTCGTTGCCTCTCCATAGCGTCTGTCTCGGACATCCTTTGTCGTTGGCACCTGTAACCATCGATCAGCCAGTTCCCATGATCTCGACCGCATAGGCCAGTTCACTTGGGTTTCTTCGTAATAGTGAGCTATTCCACGACTGCTACAGAAAGACGCACATGAAAATACAAACACGAAACTCCATAGGTTCGTAAGCTGGCCACGACTCACGCCATCTGCATTACTAGTCAAAAGTGGCCATGGAAAGGAGATCATTAGCTGATTCGATATTTCCAGTTTTCCATTGGTCGATTTAGGGTCGTAATCTGTAAATCTGAAAGCATACGAAAAGACTACAGCACGTATCCTGCACTCCGCATGGAGCAAGGATCAAGAAGAGTGATGTGGGATGCATTAGTCTCAGCTCGTTTGACATCATGTTGATCTCTTGGCCACACAGCCCGAGGCCAAAAAAGCCGAGCCATTATGTATGGGCGCATGCGAGATGTCAACAGTCTAAGTCTACAGTGGGGATGCTTGTATAAGCGGCATCATGTATAGCCCCGTCTAGAATCACTACAGCCATCCAAACCTTCTCCGCACGGAACGGGGTTCCGGGTGACACTATCCAGGCATCGATCCACTTGCTCCAAGTGTCGGAACTTGAAAGCAAACCTGGACTGCATGCATCTAGGCAGTCGGGACGGGGCGCACGGTAGGTGGTGAATCAATTGAGCCATGGGGCCAGCTGCATTGCATCGGAGCTGAATTAATGGTTCAGTTCAAGTGGAGAGTCTCTTCGAATAGACTACATTACGCTGAGGGACATAGATTGATTGGTGTAATGAGTGAGAGCTGCCGGAATATCAGGATATCATTGGAAGAATTCAACCTTCACAAGAGCTGACGAGCGGGAAAAGCAAAGACCAAGCTCGATCAGTACGCCCACACCAGATAGAGGTAACTCTTTCCACGACCTCCGTTGATATCCCCAGAGTGGTGGGTAAATCCACTCTGCTGAATCCTGGTTACAATAGCCCCCTCAGAGAGGTTCTCATCAGTGCGCAACAGACCAGCCTTGGTAACTTTCGAACTCCCCCCGTAGGAAGCCTTGATATACCGGAAATCACCTCCTGCGCCCATGGCAATATCATTGTAATTTCTCACTGCCGTGCTGGACCGCTCGAATGATAGATCGGAGATGGCTTCGTCGGCCGCCGAAGTCCATTCAGGATGGAGCCACACAAACCTTTTGGGATTTGGGTTTTTGATTAGTCGTCGGACGCTCCAAGGAAAGGGCAAATGGAGAAAATATGAATGCGACTGAAACAGGCGACTTACTTGCCCCCGAATTCGTAGTTGATATCCGATGATTGCCCTTGAATCTCCGCGACCACTTCATCCGGTTGAAGATATTCCTTCTCCGCGTACATCACCTAGCATTGTTCAGCTATTCTCGGTGCCACTGATCCCTGTGTAGATTACTGACAGTCAGGTTCGCAAGGTATTTAGACATCTTTGTTGGGCTGATCTCCGGGTGAACGTAACTAAGTGACATTGAAAGTTCCCTCGATTTTCAAGGGACATAGTAAGAGATTTATCCTCCCAAATATCAGCTCCGTTACACATCCATGGATGAAAGCTCCTGAGTCTACCGAGGTCTGCCGTGTTACATTCCACGGTGTCCCAAACAACGTCAAACCCGCAGTAATCTACTTGGACGCAGAAAAAAAAGGCAAGGGGAAAGAGTAGCTGAATCCTGCATGCATATACGGTGGAACTATTGATCGACCTGATCCACAGCGGGGGTGGCGCTCGTATTTCCCCTTCTCGCAGGTTGGATGGTTATTCTTGGAGATATCCATTCTAAATCTAATGTTAGAGTGGATATTAACCTCGTCAACCGTGATCGACCCGTCTGTCTGGTACCTCAGCACTTCTCTTCCTTTTACACCTCATCTGTTCTTCCAGACATACCGAAGATGAGCTCAGGACCGCCAAGTTCCACACAGGCCCAACCCGAGTCGAGAAAGGACTACACGTTACGGTTCGCCGAGGATGGGACCTTTCAAATCACAGTCTTCTCGGACCTCCATTTCGCAGAAGGTATACTATTTCCACCCTGGACATGGACACAGTCTCTAACAGAGTGTCTCCCAGCCGAAAACAGCGTAGACGGTCCAGCGCAAGACAAAAGGACCGTCGAAGTAGTGAAAAAGGTGCTCGACCGCGAAAACTCGAAACTAGTCGTCCTCAATGGAGATCTGATATCCGGCTACGGCACAGTGACCGACAACGCAACGCTGTATCTCGACCAGATTGTAGATCCCATCGTTCAAAAGGATATCCCCTTCGCAACGACATACGGGAACCATGACAACCAGGCGTATTCGAAATCCTCGGAGCTTTTCGAACGCGAGAAGACTTACCCCAATAGTCTCACCCAGAATATGATCCCTGGGAATGCCCAAGCGGGAGTGTCGAATTACTATCTCCAGGTGTATGCGGCGTCCGGGGCCGCGGAGGTGCCGGATGTTATCTTGTGGTTTTTTGATAGTAGAGGAGGGACTTTGCCTCATGATTGGGTGGATGACTCGGTGAGTTCCATGAAAGATGCCCATTTGGCGCTGTACTGTCCCTGCTCACCATTTGAATAGGTGGTGGAGTGGTTCGAAAAAGCGAATGCCAACCTCGTCGGTCAATACAAGAAGACTATCCCTTCTCTGGCTTTCTTCCACATTCCGATCAGCTCCCAGTACGAGTTCCAGAATAATCCTGGTGTCAATCCTAGCAGAGAACCTGGTATCAATGGCGAAACGGTCGTTTGGCAAGGCCAGATGTTTGATGGCAAGACTGGTCATGATGTGGCATTCATGCGAGCATTGGCCAATACCGATGGGCTAATGGCCACATTTAGCGGCCATGATCATAACAATGATTGGTGGGACTCGCATTCTTTACAATCGAGAGATTCTGAATGCTAACGCTCATCTCCAGGTGCTACAAGTGGACAGACACCCTGCCGAGCCAAGATGTACCGGGAAAGGGTGTCAACGTGTGCTACGGCCGTCACACGGGGTATGGGGGATACGGCCACCTGGCTCGTGGTGGAAGACAGATCGTCCTGAAAAAGGACACCTTGAAAGATAAGGAGGTGGTGACTTGGATCCGACTGGAAGACGGATTGGTTCCTGCCAATGTGACGCTGAATGCAACCTACGGCCAGGATGAATACCATCCCCTGCGGCATCTTGAGCTGAGGAGTATCGCTGGGAGTGGGAGTCACTGCACCCAACTTGCCGCGGGAATATATTCCACCGGGCTGTTTGTGTTTTTGTTGATGTATCTTCCTTTGAGATTGTGGAACTGAATCATCTCTTGTTCTCAACTCGTCTCGGCTGTTCGATTTGGTGGACATCTTGCCTGTTGCTTTACTTAGATTTGACCGGGCTCTATGGAGAGGAGCCAACTGTTCCATTGAATTTTAGAATATTGCGAGGTAATCTTGAATTTCTAGTGCTCGAGAACATGCTTCTTAATACAAGAGCGGTGTCGATTGGACATTCGTAACGCTCACCCGGAAGTTACCGAGGATATCGAACTAGGGCTCTATCGTCCATGTCTCCTAACAGCTCACCGACCACTCGACCAAAATATCCGGATGAGGGTGTTTATAGAGTATATCTGGTTGACATCTCTACATATGGGGGGCCATGAAAACGTCGATCTCAAAACTTGCAATTTAGAATTACATACATGTTCATGAAGCCAATATAAAACCTCCCACACGCTCCGCTACTCATCTCTATCCCACGTCACGGGAAGTCCAACAATACCTACATCCTTCGTAAGGGGCATCCACTGGATCTCCGATTTGGGGACCGCCAGCCTCAAGCTCGGCAGGGTTTGAAATAAAGTGGCTACAAAAGAGTCGAGTCGTAAGTTTCCAGTCGCACAGGTTTCCAGCGTCATGACTTACAAAAGACAGTTTCCAGCTCCGCCCGTGCAAGCGTTTCCGCGATGCAACGATGGTCCCCGTATCCGAAACCCAGGGTCTGCTCGGATCCTCGCTGTCGGAACATGTTGAAGGTGTCTGGATCTGGGAAGACCTCGGGATCGCGGTTGGCCGCTTGGTTTGAGGCAATGATGCCCTCGCCGGCTTTTATTTTCTGGGATCGTTAGCATTTGATGAAAGAACAGATGGAGAAAGGGGTAGAGACTTGTCCGCGAAGCTCGATGTCCACGGTAGCGACACGTCGGGTGGCGAATGAGGATGCTGTGTGGTATCGGCACAGCTCTTCCACGAATGGCTTGGAGAGCGATGGGTCTTTTATCAATCGCGACAGTTGGTCGGGGTGCTCGAGCAAGGTTACCACGCCCTGGAGACTCAATTCAATCAGACCAAGCACTTACACCATTCCGGGTCTTGGGGGTTTTTCATCGTACCAAAGCAATCATGCTGACCAAAGTGGCATTGCCGGCCACCAAGAGAAGAAATGCGATCTGGACAACGTCGTGCTTCTCAAGATGTCCCGGTTTCAGTTGGTCCAGGACCAGCGTGCTTATCACGTCTTTGCTGGGGGTTGCGGACTTTTTATCGACCAACCTCTCCAGGTATTCCAGAAGCTCCCTGTAGCGATGTATCAGGTCAGTGTTACCCCCGATACTGAACATGGAATGGTCTTACGTGTTGGCGGCTTGAGCGGCCGCAGCGGTACTACTTCCATTGGTCCGCGTCGCATCGCAACTGCTTAAGTACTCGAAGTCTTCATGAGGGATACCGAGTATATCGTAGATGATCTGCGTGTCCGATCAACCACCCGCATTCCAGCAAATTCACACTCCATAAATGAATTACTCACATGGGAGGGGATCGGCAGAGCGAAATGCTTCACCAGATCGACGTCCTTCTTATCCTTACCTGCCGCAATCAACTCATTCAGATAATGTTGAACGGTGTCTCGAATGAACGGAAGAAGGGACTGCACATATTCGTCCGTGAAAAAAGCGCCGACCATACTCCTGCATCACAGATCAGTCTCAGTCCGTGACTCGATCTCGGGGCAATATACCTCTGGCGCATATGCTCCGGCGAATCCATATCGACGAATGTCGGCCGATTTTTGGCAGCCGCCTTTCCACCAGGAGACATTTCCGGAAAGCCCTCCCGCTGGCGAACCTGCAACGAGATTAATGGACTCTGTTATGTAGTGTATTATTGAGGTTTGGGCGCTTGACTCTACCTTGGATAGTCGGGGATCCGTGAGCACATCGCACACGTCCTTGTGCTTCACTACCATCCACGGATGACTTCCATCCCAGAGTTCGACGCGCGAAACAGGACATTCTCTCAGAAGACGGTGGAACTCTGCGGGTGGCTCGTCGCCGCTTGGACGAGTGAAGGGGAACCGAGGGTACACGGGGTCTAATTCAGATATCAGCATGAAACTGTGGAGTTTAGTGCGAATAGGCTATGAACCTGCGCTCATTGTGTCACTTGAGGAATTACTCTTCATGAGATGGATGTTTCCTCTGCTGCATACGTGCCGTTCCATCTATGTTATATCTGCAGGGAGAGATCACCCCACAATGTGTCACTGCACATCAGGCAATATCAAAGCTTACTATCGTACGAGGTATGGTTTTGAATGAACATAATTGGCTTGTGCATCCGCGGAAATACTGAAGCAGTACACACCGCGGCTATTACGGGGATGCGTGGGGGAAAGCTTCTATCACCATTGATATACGAAGTTCTATTTGGAATCTTCAACGGGATGTTCATATCCTGGTAGCCCTTCCGAAAGCGTGACTGGGGAAAATATCTTGCACAGTATACTGATATAACAGGTTCCAGTTTCCACCTACTAGTAGTACATGGCAAGGCCGAGTCACGAATCTTAACTCGGTCCTCCTTTCCGGGCCGTTTCTATATCTCTCTTCTCCTTCTCGGTCAAATGCCCTTCCTCTAACTCCTTCAATTGGTCCTGCTTAATGCTCCGTCCCCAGCGAGAATTACGAAAAAAGTAACTCCTTGCGATGCTAAGCCGAATACCACGAGCAAGGGCGGAAGGATGATAATACAGCATTTTGCTGGTAACCCAAGCATGATAAGCAACATATCGAATGCCTTTCAGTGTATATGGCAAGCTGATCAGCACGATCACCAGGACCGCAATCGTCACGAATGTACATTTCACCATCTCCCGAATTAAAGATCCGCTTGGCTTGGCCTGCATGCTGAAAAAACCGGTAGCGAAAGACAGAGGAAGGAAAAAGACGGTGGAGTAGGTGAAATATTTAATGTTAAGGTTTTGATAAAAGTCGCGATCCCTCATATGCTGGTTGTAAATGGCGGTGGTGAATTTGTGTAGGGAGGCTGCTTTCGCCTTGGAGACCCTGAGGTCCCGCACTGCCTTTTCTCCCAGGAGAGATGATTGTCGGATGGCACCGTAGTACTTCATCTCATCTCGCTCGGTCCATCTCGGTCGTTCCGTCCCGCGCTTTTCTTCTCGCGATCCCCACTCTTCGGTAGTGATCAGTATGTTCTCCAAGTCATCTTTCATCGTGTCCAGGATTTCTATCCAAGAGGCCCAAATCTCGTGAGATGTGGAGTAATCGTCCAGGGTTGAATTATTCACTTCTCTCCTGTTTTCATGAAGACCGTGATCAATGAACTCTAGAATCTTCGATGTACTCTCGTTAGCCTCGGTGAGTACCCGGTAAAACAACAGCTCCTCCAGGACTCTTCTCTGTTGCCACACCTTCTCCCCATGATCGTTGAAGAGTGACTGTAGTTTTTTGTTATTCTTTAGAAATGATTCCATCGTTTGGATGTCAAGAGCATAGTAGTAATTTTCAAGGAAATGACAAGTCCAAAATCGATTAAAAAAGTCTCCTAGGAATCGAAAACTACTGGACGCACGCTTAAGCTCCGGGCCTTGATACATGGGCGACCAAGTCTCGGTTGAGTCCTGGAGCATTGGGCACCGGTCTGTCCACTGATGGCCAGTGTCAGAAAACTGTAAGAAACTGCAATGAAATTCTGTCTCCCAAATATTCAGGGACTGGGTTGCTTTGTCGTACATATACACATTGCGTTTCTCATGACGGTCGAGGAAGGATCGGATTTGCGGCCGCTCATCTGGAGGAGACGATAAATAGCACATCAAGGCGGCATCGAGCGGAGGGCAAAGGAACCATATCAGTCGTTTCTTTCCATTTTCCGGGGTCCGCAATCCGCATAGCCGGTTCCATAACCCCTGGATGTCATTAGATTCATATGTATTTCCAGCCGGATCCCTGAAGAAGGCTTTCCTGCCAGATTTCTTCTTGCAGACATCAACTAGCCAGTGCTGGCGAAATCTTTCTATTGGATGAAGATTCTTTGGCACATATACCTCGGTCTGGGTCCGTGATTGTGCTTTCCAGCTTATGTAGGCTCTTCCGATACCTTCGTCTTGATGTGGTTTAAGGGAGATATCAAAGGCTCGAATGGATGCTCTGCCATCCTTTCGCAGGAGAACCCTTTCAAGTGGCCAGGCGAGAGGTACATGAAGCTTTCCCTCCCAATCGTCCTGCAGCTCAACCTTCCAGTAGAGAAACCCAGGATAATTGTACATCCACTCGCCCTCCAGCTCAACTACGCTGCTCCTTTCGTCTAGCTGATCGTCGTACACTACCCGGGTAGCTAAGAGGCTTTGGTGATTCCCGGACTGGTCCGATTCAGCATTCATCGCACATGCATTTTGGCCATCAGTTGGACCCTCCGTTTGGCCATCAATTTGGCCATCCCTTGTTCTCCACAGGAGATAGCACACTTCGAAAGGAATATGCAGATAATTATCCCGTCGGTAGCTGGCGCTATTGATCTGGCCCAATTCACTCATCTCGCTGGACGGGAGACCGTTCCAGCCTATGCTATTGTTCAATATGTCTCGCGCGTGCTTTGGTGCTCGTTCTCTTGACACCCCGGACTCGACCAGCAGTAGTAGGTCCAGACAATGTTGTAGAGGGTTATCTAACTCGGTGTCGGGTCTGGAAGGAAAGCGCTTTTGAGCCTTGAGTGTGTTCATCCAAGATGCATTTGTTTTATTCAATAATGTGTCCTCTTCTAGTAGAGGAAAGAGTAATGCTGTGTCCCGGGAACGAAACTCAAACCGACTCTGGCGTGGTGATCGTGTCACCGCAAGCATTTGCTGTTTCGTTTCTTTGTTCATAGTGGTGAACCTCCGGACAATATCCTGTCTCACCTTCTCCGGATTATATTTGGCTCTTAGTTTCGACCCTGGCGGGTCCTCGTGTTCTACTTCCCGGAGGCGGGAATCCCTACTGGCTTTGCGTAATCGGGCTTGTCTTTCCTTGCTGGCCCCAGCCCATTCAAAAAGAATACTCACGGCCGATAATGCAGCCCAGATCCACGCGTGGTCATCGAGCCGATAATAGTCGATACCCCCTTTGCGCGAATGGGGCCAGACGCATGCATTCCTCACATCTGTCTTGTCTAGCTGTGTGACCCACTCCATCGCGATATTCTGGCCACCTGTGCCATTCGTCAAAAGATACTTGACACCTGGATTATCAGTTTGCTTGACACCTGGATTATCAGTGTGCTTTTCAAACACTCGCCAATACTCATAGGCTTTGAGAATTTGAAACGGTGTGTCAGTCGGCCCATTATCCGGTAGCCGGGTCGAACTGGGCATGATATGCCCATTGATCCAGTAGTTTCGAACGTATATCCCATCTTGTCTTCGAGCCCTCGTAAACAGCCATCGGAGGTGGCCCATGCAACTTTTCTTTATGCGGTCTCTGAGTAAGTGGTGTTCGGGAAGCCTTTCCGCTACCTCGGTTATAAACTTGAAGGCAAAGCTCGAGAAACGTTAGCGCCAGCTCGTTCACCAGGAAATGGAACATACTAGCTAGCAGAATGACAGATCCGATGGCCGGATAAATCGCCACAAGTGAGTGCAAGTGTCTCGTCCCCCTCATCCTTGCCTTTCACTTCCTCGGCAGCCTCATATTCCCAGACATAGCCGTTGCTGACGGGAATCATGCAAACGGAGAGGATGTTCTCCACATTCCTTTGCACGAAGAAATTGGAGATATGTTGACCAAACGGGTCTAAGCCGCTCCACTGGTTAACTCCTAGGAATTTATTGATGTCGAAATCATCTGCCGTTAGTGTGAAGAGCTTCCAGGCATCCTTTTCGTCCTTTTCGTCCTTTTCGTCCTTTTCGTCCTTTTCGCCCTTTTTGTCCTTTTTGTCCTTTTTGACCTTTTTGAGCTTTTTGCCCTTTTTGCCCTTTTTGCCCTTTTCGTCCTTTTCGTCCTTTTCGCCCTTTTCGCCCTTTTCGCCCTTTTCGTCCTTTTTAGCCGTCGTCACCAGAGTCAGCCTGTAGCCTAACATCAGATCAATATGCTTCTCCGGTGGGACAGTGTGTTCCCGTTCTTTTTCAAACCGGTCCATCGTCCACGGCGTTCCATCGACAAAGAATCCTACCACCGCCGCTACCGCATCAGGGTGAAGAGATTGATTGGAGGTCTCTGGCTCTGCTTCGCCCACTTCATAACGATAATTCTTTATCTCTTCGGGTGCGAATTGATGAATTTTGACATGGCCATACCCACCAGGCCCGGGACCTGCTGCATAGCGCTGGCTGGTCTTGAGTTCATCCTCATTGAACTCATGGCGGTCCTTGACAAAGTCCAACTCTCTGATGAGAAAGTCGAACCGCGCCACGTGGGAGAAGGTGAGAGGTTTGTCGTCGCGCAAATTATGCATGCGGTAATGTACTATAACGATACCATTTTTTACCACGTACTGTTGTTCGAGTTTCCAGTCTTCCGCGAGAAATGTCAGTCGAGGCCAGCGACCGTGGAGCCACTGCGTTGTGAGGCTCCAGTCCATTGTTGGCCAGATTACACCTGGACCAAATCCCACCTTCTCGCGCTCCATCTCAAGAAAACTCTTGCTGCGGTCAGAGGTAAAAAAGGGCTCGGCAGTTTTATTGTGGTCGATACAGAATATGGTCGATGGGCCACATCCCAGATGTCGAGAAATCTGCATGAATTGACCCCAGCTTGTCAGGGTTGCAGTCGTTCCCCTATCGCCGAATGACAGGTAAGAAGAGGATTCAGATTCCGAGTCAGTGGCATTGTGCGCTGTCAACTCGCTAGGTTCGGGCTCATAGGCCTTCAAGTTGCGATTTGCGCTATCGTGTGGACAGATCTGAATATGAGATATGAGCACTGTCATTTGGGATGGAGAAAAGGGGGAAGGACATACATGGCCTTCAACAACTCCGCGATCTAAGTCGGGAAATTTGTAAAATGAATGAATAGGTTTGTGGTGCATCAATTCCATTATGATGGTTCCACGGATACCCCGAGGTATCATCGCCATTTTGCATGCGATCGAAGGCGTACCTTCCCTTAGGGTAGAATTAGTTGGTCGGAGAGAGAGGCTCTGTCGGTGCATGAAGCATCAGACAGATGGCATCGTGTCGTTATAAGTACTAATTACACTTCGAGGGTAGCGAAGGCGAGAGACGACCATCATAGCATTGCATACTATTGCATATTCCTGTCAGAGGAATGCCCGGTGGCTGGCTGGGTGCTGCGTGTTAATCCAAGTTCACGTCCTCAGGTCGCCCTCTCCTTGTACTATAAATATTATCATATTTTGATTGGGCTGTGAACAACAGACAAGCAATTCAGCTTCAACCCGCAGATCAGCCGATTGGGTGTCTTTACGACCCCTCTCTCCTGAACCTCACTCTCGCCCTTCATTCCGGACTTCCGAGGCCATTCCATTATCTCTGCATTGATGAACTGGCAGCAAAGAGCCCTTCTCTCAGGCTCTCAGCCACCCCGCTGTAGAATCATTTCCCAACCCGATTTAGCCAGATGAGCAGTGTCAGGGATTCGGAGCCTTTCGGTATTCAGTTGCAACGTACCTCAGTTAGCATGGTCTTAGTTCTATCTTTAGGCGATGGTTATAGCTAGGGTTAAGTTTTGACAAAGCTTGGAAGACGTTGAAAGGAACTTCATGACGGTAGCCAACGGTCAAGGAATATTCAATATTCCGTACTTGTCACTGGACTCACAACTTACAACTCAATTCCACATTTTCTCCCATCGTCAACTTCACCGAGGATCGAACGCTCTCTTCATGCAGCACATTCGAAATACCCCTGCAGCTCAGCCAGCGAAGGGCGACCGCCGAAAAGAGACCCGTGCATAAGAACCTGTAGTTCTCACGCATGGTAGCTGCATCCTCGTTGGCTACTTCAGCGGGGACACGTCACACTTGTTAGTATGGGTTTATAGGCCAATCCGGGAACATAGGGTGGAGTACTTTGTATAGTATAGGGCTCATAACCAATGCGCTGGGGAGAATGGGCGCATATTGGGTGAGTAGAGATACGAAAAGAACGTACAACTATTGGGGTCGTTGGCTGGCAATTCCAAAATCCAGATGGCTCTTGACAGGGGATGAATACTATCACCGCAAAGATGGGGTGGGATAATGGTCACTCTGGCCGTTTTGACGAGAAATCGCAAATCGAGCAAGAAACCTGACTCCATGAATGGTCACCACTGTCGATGCTGAGATTTTCGAACTTCTGCTATCCCTGATATCATCTCAATTCTGCTTTAATGCGTGGAGACTTTTCTCGTCCATCTTTATATCCGTTGATCGATGGGCGGATACGACATTGACATGGAGGCTTGGGGGGACGGAGAAAGATGCAAATCATAAATCAAAGAATCCGAATCCAGAGCAACATCGCGATTGGTATCACATCGTCCCACACATCATCACCCGTACAATTCCCCTCGGGAATATAACTCTCCTCCTGCACGGAGAAATCTGTACATGGGCCACAATCGGGTCGACTAGGGTCGTGTCGAGTACTCCAAGGGGATACCCCCAGGCTGATCAAGAAGAAACGTTTCTACCCAGGCGCTCAGTTGGAAACAGGTGGCTTCGTCTCGCCTTGATCCACATATTCGTGTGGTTTCCACTGCAAATGTACCCCCGCAGAAGGCAGAGTTGTATGGAGAAGCGACAAAAGTAAACCAGGATGTAGTGGGCCCATGTCTGCTGGTCGAATTACACGATATGATGGCAGCGCATTTGAATGGTCTGCATGTTTCTTTGGAGGTGAAGAGCTACCGTTGGTAGTATGGAAGAGCAATCAGTCGTGTCATAGGATCAGGACGAGGTTTTTGCCGGCGGCGAGTTGTCACTCTGTGAGCATTGATACGCCGTTGGATTTCAGTCTCACTTTTGCTGCAGCTCTCAGTCAGGAAGTGTCCGTTGGCAGATTCTTTGCCATTTTTGCAAGCGATATCCGGGGTATCCGAACGAAACAACGCACGGATGCGGGAATTCTTTCTCCTTGTCTTTGCATTCATGTTACGCGAAAGAAACGATGTTGTCGTGTAACTTCCTCATATCTTCCGAAGAGATAGTGCAACATCCGATCATGCCCTCATCGCACTACTCTGTACTCCGTATAGAGCTTCAAATCATGCAGCTCCCCGAGGACATGTGCAGCAGGTTCACCAACCACGGTTTCCCCGGTTCTGCAGCCAAGAGATTGCCAAGTTGCCAAGGGAATGTCTGGCATCTTCCAAGCAGTGAGCGATTGCCCTCGCAGCACGCGGAGATCCCGAGTGGGGCGTTTCTTTGATATCGCAAGCAAGGGGATGGGATTTCGGATGGTTCGCATGGCCAGGAACCTGGCCGACTGGGCACCGAGAAACCGAGGAGAAATAAATAGGAGCTTCCTCCCCTAAGCAGTATGATCGTCGCTCAGCTCTGTTGTACTTTTCTTTACTTCGACTCAATTCGTTTTGCCGGATCGACACAATGCATCTTCCCTCTCTCATTCTCACAGCTGGAGTGGTGGCTGCAGCTCCTTCGTTCAACCGTCGCGGTGCCACCTCTTCTAAAGCTACGATCACCAATATCCAGGTCGGCCCACGGCCGTACTTTCTCATCGATGACATGGATGATGGTCCATTGAAAAGCAAACTGCAATCCTGCGCGGAACAACCCATTCATCACGCTCCGCAGTTTTCCATCTCGCATCGTGGAGGCCCGCTGCAATTCCCCGAGCACAGCCGTCAGGGGATGATGGCCGCCGCTCGCATGGGCGCAGGAATTCTCGAATGTGATGTCGCATTCACCCGTGACCGACAGCTGGTTTGCCGTCATTCACAGTGCGATCTGCACACCACGACCAACATCCTGACCATCCCTGAGCTGGCGGCCAAGTGCACTACTCCCTTCCAGCCGGCGACGGATACCACCCCTGCCAAGGCGAAATGCTGCACGTCCGACATCACGCTGGCCGAGTTCAAGACGCTCTGTGCCAAGATGGATTCCAGCAATTCATCCGCGACGACGCCTGCGGATTACCAGTATGGCGGACCGGCCTGGCGCACGGAGCTTTACGACACCTGTGGTACCCCCATGGGACATCACGAGTACATTGACCTCGTCGACTCCCTGGGTCTGCAGTTCACGCCCGAGCTCAAGACTCCGGAGGTCCCCATGCCGTTCCAGGGCAACTATACCCAGGAGATGTACGCCCAGCAGCTCATCGATGACTACAAGCGCCTTCACATCGACCCATCGCGTGTGTGGGCCCAGTCCTTCCTCGAGAAGGATATTTTCTACTGGATCCAGCATGAGCCCGCCTTCGGCAAGCAGGCTATCTATCTCGATGAGCGCATTGACACCCCGGAAGGGTACCAGGCTGCTGTCGCCAGCTTGCCCGATCTCGCGGCCAAGGGCGTCAAGATCATGTCTCCGCCGATCCCCGCGCTCCTGAATGCCACCGAGGACGGCGAAATTGTGCCTTCGACGTATGCGATCGCTGCCAAGGCCGCCGGGATGGACATCATCACCTGGTCTCTGGAGCGATTCCCCCCGCTGGCCCAGGCTGCTGCGGAGGAAAGCTACTACATCCAGTCAATCGCTTCGGCTCTTAGCAAGGACGGCGACATGTATCGCATCGTCGACGCGCTGGCACGGAAGGTCGGCGTGCGCGGGATCTTTTCGGATTGGCCTGCGACGGTGACCTACTACGCCAATTGTATGGGATTGAACTAGGTAGTTGTATGGAGTTATCATACTGTCATACTGTGCATACTGTGTACGATTAATTTATAGATGATGAGAAGCATGTTACCACGTTCGAAGATGGAAAGAAACCCTGGATCGAGTACCTAGTGGCGTGATTTAGAGCCAGTGCATATCAAGCTTGTTCCACGGTCGACGTTCTGTCAATGAAGATGGCCACTGACATCATGAACCCTCATTTCTTTATAAGCCGTCCAAACCCCTCACCATATTCCTATAGTGACCACCATCACAATCACAATATCAATCACAATACAATACAATCAAAGCCAGAATCAAAATCACAATCAAAATGTCCCTCGCTCTCCTCCGAACCACCCTCCGCCGTCCTCTCCTCCCCGCCCTAACAAGAACATACCAAATCCAAGCCCACCCGGAAGCCTACACCTCCAAAAACCAAGAATGTACGCTCCCCCCATCAATCCCACCAGACGAATATCTAACGACCCAGTTTTCATCGCCGCCTCATTCCCCGACGACTTCGAATCCCCAACCCTAACAGAAAAGCGAGGCGTGCCCACCCCGTCCTGGGATGAGATGCACGCGACCCTGAGCGAAGCGGTGGTATACCTCCCCAGGCCCAGTCGGACGAGATACTGATCATGGATATAGGTGAAAGCCGATCGGGGCGAGATCAAGATGCAGCAGTTGACTTCGCGGGAGGAGTTGGAGAGGATGTTGCAGCCGGAGAATATGGATCCGAAGATTGATGAGATGTGATATCTGGGGGGTTTGTGTCTGAGTGTTATGATGAGATGTCTGGTCTGTCTTTGTAGTCTTTCTCTTTGCTAAAACTAAATCGTATACCGTTTTGTTGCTGGTTTCTGTTATCTCTTCTGCGGTTACGGGGCTCTAGCTTGAGTTTTGTTATCTTACGCCTCAAGTGGTTACCCTGGGCTCTGAATTTGCGGGTCTGTAGGTGGTGGAATCTACTATTCTTCTTTGATAGCGATAGTCCCATATAGGGAACCCCGGCTACGAATATGGCTGATGAATGGGACCCCAGGGGTGGAACATCACAGAAGGGACAGAGCTCTTATATTAGACTGAAAGAGGTCAAATAACTGGGCAACAGCTGAACAAGACCTAATCAAATAAATCAGACTTGCCACTTCAAGCCCATGGATACCCATCGACCGTCCTATTGAGCAAGAAATCATTCCAACCATGGCGCAGAGGCAACAGCTTAGGCACTGGAGCCAGAGATGATGTCAGGGTGGCTCGGCCCAAACTCTCCTATAAGAGCGCCAGTCCCAGCGATGGTTTCAAACTACTGAACAAAGATCAAATCCAAATGATGACAAACTGAATTACCAGACATACTACCCACAAGATGTTCCAACAAATCATTGGACATTCCCAACAACACATCGGCAATGTGGCTAAAAGAGTGGGAACCGTACGTGATACTGCACAGTTTCCGGACGGCCTCTTACTAACGCTGCAAGCCTTCAGCCTGATAACTCTGCCAATCGACCCCAGATGAACACTTCTCTGTTGCGTCGACAGGGACCCGCCTGGTTGATTGCAGGGGGTGGAATGGGTGCTACTTTGGAAGGTGTTTATCTGATGCTGCGTTCCTTTCGCCGTCTGAGATATATCTAGTCCCGGCTTGAGGATGGCAAATTGAATGCGGATCCTTGTGCTTCTATGGTGCTGCAGCTCCGTGGCTGGGATTCGAGAATGTACATGGACTGACTCGACGTCGCGTCTGGAAAGCCGGTCAATCGACCAGGCTTCGTGAAAATCATCCGGGGAGTCGTTATACCTGATCGATCTGTTTATATTGCTCCCATATCTGTCCATATCAATCATGGTTTTCAAGTGAACTGTTGCTTAGGGACTTTCGTTCGTAGACCGTGGGTGTCTTGGAGTTGTTCACGCCCAGCAGCGAGGTGTTGAAACGACGACCGCACAAGCTATGGTATCGTTCCGGTCTAGATCTCGTTCCGCCGATCTGCAGTTGATAGATCAATTGATATAAAATGAGAGTTCCGATGATCTGCCATTGACCTGCCCTAGGATAAGGCTTGCGATTCCCCCGTCTGGAACTGAAGTGACAGGCCACTAGAAGGATCCAGCCATCGTATCTTGGCTTAATCTTCTCTTCTTGGCGCCTTGACATCGCCTTGGCGAGAATGTCTGAGTTGATATCTCCTGATCACGGCGTCCGTTTCGTATTCGTTTAATTGCAGGATCAACCACCGACGGGACACGGTATACCGATTCAACCCGTTAGGTATAAAATACCGACGGTGTGGCCTATGCGGAAACCGAAATTAGAGTCACTCACATACGCTGCGCTGCAGATAATGGAATTGATGTCGAAACATCGACCGACGGGTTGAACGTCGAAGTACCCACCCGGGGGACCCGCACGGAGCCAATAGGGGGCAAAAACAGCCTCCAGAAGGCCGTTAGGGGTCCGGAAGATGCATCCTGCATGTGTGTTTTTGATCGGGCATGAAACAAACGTCCGTCCGGTAATTCGCTGAGGGGTTATTCCGGGAATCCTAGAGCCACAGGCCCTGATTCAATGAAACAAGAATCTCTTAGCTGTTTCGGATAGACAGCCCGATGGTCGATACCATGGTTATAAAAGGGGGTCTGATTGCCGGTTCCAGGGTAGGTGTTCTAGCTACACATCCCAGAAATTCACCCCCCCCCGACACTATGGTTAGCTTCTCGTCTCTTCTCCTCGTCGTCTCCGCCGTCTCCGGCGCCCTGGCTGCTCCCAACGACAATACGCTCGTCGAGTTCGCCAAGCGCGGCATCACCAAGTCCCAGACTGGTACCGATAACGGCTACTACTACTCCTTCTGGACCAACGGGGGCGGCAATGTCGAGTACACCAATGGCAACGGCGGCCAGTACAGCGTGAAGTGGACCAACTGCGACAACTTCGTGGCCGGAAAGGGCTGGAACCCCGGCACTGCCCGGTATGAATGACCCAAGCCTACGAGGATGAACTATCACTAACGAGAAGGGATCCTTCAGTACCGTCACCTACAGCGGCACCTGGCAGAGCAACAGCAACAGCTACGTGGCTCTGTACGGCTGGACCAAGAACCCCTTGGTCGAATACTACATCGTCGACAAGTACGGCGATTACAATCCCTCCACCGGCGCTACCGAGCTCGGCACCGTCCAGAGCGACGGCGGCACTTACAAGATCTACAAGACGAGACGGACCAATGCGCCCTCCATCGAGGGCACCGCCAGCTTCGACCAGTACTGGTCCGTCCGTCAGTCCGGCCGTGTCGGCGGGACCATCAACACGCAGAACCATTTCGATGCCTGGACGAAGGCGGGATTGAAGCTGGGGCAGCACAACTACATGATCCTTGCTACGGAGGGTTACAAGAGCAGCGGCTCTTCCAGCATCACCGTCTCGTAGATGGCGTTGGGGGTAGTAGTGTGATTGTTCGTTTTCAATGGATACTCCAATCAACATTCTTCCCGAGGGAATTATATAGCCTGAGGCCCGTTTGTCTCAGTGAATTCCGTTCGTAGTTTTTATTCTTTTATTTCCCGATCAACGTGGGACGATGCACCTGTCCGCTGACGACGGTCGTAACATCCCTCGCGTAGATATAACCATATGGTAGAAGCCCTCATTTCACATGCACCCCGTTAGTTTACTCAAAGCCACAGAAATGTACCCATACTCCCCGTCACAGTGACCTCTGTAACCCTTTTCTCTTCAAACCCGCCGTTATGATCGTCTACTAGGGACCAGCACAGGCACTTCTTGCCGAGCCAACCACCTGGATTTCCTGCTAGTTGGTGAAAGCCAGCACAGCCGAGGTACTGTAGACCATCTCTCGGAAGGTAAGCATGCTATGCGTTGCGTGGAGTACAGGATTGATGTCCATGCCTTTCCGTCCCAAGCAAATGCCATCTTAGGGCTTAACTAGGTCACGGTATTTGAGTTGCTTCACAGAATCGCCAGAGCATTACAGAGATTGGCGTTCCACTCAATGTGCGGATTAGATATACTTTCATAAATAGGCCGGGGACAGATCTCAATCGACATTGAGTGGGCTGGGTTCACCGGATTCCAGCATGGCCGTCTTTGTGGCGGACATCTGTTTATCGTCGCATGCACGATGGGTATCTGACTTTGGGAACGATTAACTGCAGTATTTCGGACTCAGGGAGTCCATTTCAGCATCGACTAGAATTAGGACGGACTGCTATTCATGTCGGTCAGTTGGGCTTCGCTGGGTCGGAGTAACTTCGTCTCCACTGCGACTACGGAGTTCCCATGATCGATACGTATACTCCTTGAGTGGAACGGTCACAGGGCAGAAGAACCCAGTCGGGAGCAACAGGCCAGAGGCACTCAGAGCAGGGTGAAATATATTGTCTCCATCGGGTGGGTCCTAGCCGTACGGAGGACGTCCGCGATGGGCTGATCCAATATCTTATGTGCCATTGGCCGGTGGTCTATACTGGGGTATACTACAGCTACTGCTGTATCACTAAATAGTACACAATAGGGCAGGGAGAAGACCTGCATGGCCGGACATAGTAGCATGCACAGACTAGGGCAAATTCATGAACACGTCCAGCAATTTCGGGAAATTCGGAGTTCCCAACCCCGTCACCGGATCCCATCTGCAGGTACAGACATTAGTACATGCATCAGTATCAATCAAATAGGGATGTTGCAGGAAGTGGGCCAAAACTCACCCCGGCGCTGTGGAAAACCCATCCGAGCCACAGCCTGGATTCGTCCCGTTCGTGATATCGTTCAGGGCGTGGGCGTTGCGGTACAGAACGGGGTTGAGGAATCCGAGGGCTCCTTTTCCTGCCGCAAGACGTTTCTCGACGATGCGGTTGATTATCGAGGCGAAGATGGGGGTACCTGATTTTTCTTTTAGCAAGATACGGTGGGGGTGCGCTGCGGGATACGTACTAGCGCTCGTTCCTCCTTCCAGGAAGTTTTGGCCTTCGCTGAACATGGCGATGTTGTCGCCGTTTGCGGCTATATCGGGATATCCGCGGCCGAGACGGTTGTAGACGCCGCCGTTCTTTCCCATGTTGCTCTGCCCTTCGTAATAGGGGTAGGAGGGGTTGTGGGATTTGAAATACCTGGAATGTGTTACTGGGATGTGTGATATGGGGGTATCGGAGGGCTTCCAGGGGATGAGACGTACTCTGCGACGGCGGCTGCTTGGTAGTCGGGAATACCGTAAATGTTGCTGAATCCACCGCCGGATGCGAATTCGCTGAAGTAGGGATGGCCTGGTGGGTCGTAGACTGCACTCTCGGGGTCTGCTACCGTCTGACCGGGGTATACCTTCGTGGCACCGACGTTGGTGATATACGGACAGCTGGCTGGGTCAGATATGTTTCATCGACGCCATTCCGAGACGGAGGTCGTACCTATTTGGCCATGTAGGGCTGAAGACGCTTCCATCTCCCAGACAGCCGTTGGTGTTATCGTCACCCAAAGGACCGGCAACGCCATCATCACCGGAGGCGATAAGAACGGATGTGCCTTGCAGGCCAAGCTTCAGGAACCTGTCACGGTGTGAGATAGGGTTGTTCGCAGACTGGGTATTGTTCACTTACTCATTGCATTGACGCTGTTGGTAGTACGCGGGCAGGTCATATTCTTGGCCACCGTAGGAGATCGAAATGACATTCGTGGGCTTGTAAGTACCACACATCAGCTGTCCAGTGTAACCCCCGGAGAACTTGTCCGGGTAAGTCGGGTCATACTTCGGATCGTCGCCGCATTCTCCATAGGCACAGTATGTGCAGTACGACTGGAACGTTCAGCTAGCAGTCCTGAAGGATAGGAATTCGGATCAAACCTACCCCGTCCAAAGCATCCAGGAAGGTGTTGAAGAGTCCGTCCACGATCGTCGAAGCGCCATAGAATTTGTCATCTGTCTGGTAGAGCGTGAGAGTCTGCGGATAGACAATGGGATATGCCAGCTGGAAGTCCAGATTCGATTCCGTGCCGGCATCTTCAACAGGAGCGGGAGCAGTGCCTCCGTCGATGAATGCCGGCTGGGGCTTTGTCCCTTGTGGGATCCACGGGGTGAAATTGCCGAAAAACAGGTTCAGATCCTCCTGAGAGTACATACTGCCCTCCTCAAACACACCGAGTGAGTTATTAGCGCTAACCGTGGAGTCCGACGGTGGGATCTGGTATAGAGCGGCGATGCACGCGGGGGTGATGGCCTGGTCGCAGGTAGCGAGCGAGGTGGCATTCACCGATGGCTGCGGGGCCTTCTGCATGCGAGGGCGTCTTTTGGAGCGTTTCTTGGAAGCAGGAGGAAGGAGAACACCCGGTTTGATATAGTCGATATGTTGTTGAATCGACTGAGGAATGTGGTACCTGACTTGTCAATACACTGGTGGCATTCAGGCAGTCGGAAGGACATACTCATGCGTAGCAATGGTTTTCACACCCGAAGTACGATCATGGTAGTGATAGTACTGCGTGTGAAATAGGCCTTCTACCTCCTGAGCCGTGGCATTGAAAGCAATCCAGCCCGAATGCTTCGTCTGCGATAGACGAGAATTCTCAACACCAGCTCCGTTCAACCATTTCCGCACAGCCGCGACGGTTTCGTTCGACGGGGCAAATGTGCTGGCCACCTGTTCGGGCGTCCAGAACTTGCCATAGTTTGGCGAGACCGAGTCCGATCTATCTTGTTAGAAGGCATCAAGTATCCATCCCGGAAGGATCACATACACGTCCATCAGGTACTGGTATGCCCGGTCCAGATTACTCTGGGTCAATCCGATCCGCACCATGATCGGTTCGGTCTCATTGACAGGGCCTGTCTTTTCCCACCGAGAGTGAGTGACCGTGCGTCTTTCATGGACGACATGGTCCGAGGTGGGTAGGGCTAGTGAAGAGACTGCCAGGGACAGTCCAGCCAGGGTGGGAAGCACCTTCATCCTGAATGATGGTGCTGGTGACATAGTCACAGTGGGAGGGAACAGCAAGGCTTTATAGGTTGGCCTTCTGTTCCCCTTAATTAATCCCCTTTGTGTTGCATGAGCTCTGCAGAATTAGTCGACGACGGACATTATAACTCGATTTCCTATAGCTGTACGAGACCTACTCCGTCGCTGGTTGTGGAATGCGATGCCCTACCATCGAGCCTGGGTTTACTTATATGAACTCCCATAACAATCCACTGAATAATGTCTCAGATATGTCAATATTTAATATACTCCGACGGGGGTATGAAGGAAATACTACGCTTATGAGCCCCACCCTCTGTGGTCTCGATCTCATAGCATGAATCCCCAGCTGGATCAACACCGTCTGGTCTCATCTTGGCGAGTCTGACTCTGTCGATTTGACCAGGGTAGGGAATAGGCTACAATTCACCCAATGGTCTCTTATCCCTGCTCATAGACCAAAGAGGGAATCCGGTGATGCAAGAGATGCATACTAGTCGTGGCTAGCCACGACTAGTAACGATAGTCAAGAGCACCAGGCGGGCATGTCCGTTCGGAGGACCAGTATGGAGTATACATGACCTGCGGCTGATTCATTTGGGACGTCGCCAGCGCAACGCTTTCTGCATATATTCTGCACGGGGAATGGTCATCCTATGGCCGTTTTGGTTGTGTCTTTTTCCTTCGGTCCACTGAGCTGAATGGTTACAAACTCCGTAGGGGGTCCCACAGTAATTATTAGGGCATACCCACTTTCAGTGCGCCCTACGAGAGTGCTCCCCAAGCCTCTCTCGTCAAGAAATGCGACCGGTACATAGGACGAGCAACTTGCGATACATTTCTGATACTATCAAGAATGCCATCTATGGAGAGTCCCATGTCCTCGCACAGCGCCAATAAAAGTCAATATCACCGGGCCGAACATACAGCAACGGTAGTCGTTTGTTTCCCTGCAAAATCCAACAGTTGGGTTTCCACCAATCCAGCAGCCGCGTATATGCTCTTCTCTTTAGCAGCAAATGATTCCGGTCAGTGAGGGCTTTGAGGGGAAATTCCGTTTTCCGTTCAAATTGCGAGCGAATATAGCCATTGGACTGAATTGCTTCATCATTCGTCAGAGAATAGGTACCTGGTAGATGTCTTCTCCACCGGATTTCCGTCGGCACCAGCCCTGGTCCTAATTCCAACCACTTGGTGATAATCAAGGCAACGCCGTCAAAGCCGCAGCTCGCTATTTTTATTTGGAAGTCCACTCCACACGCTTGACACCGATATGTATTCGGAACCGGGCCATAGTCGACATCGCCGATAAACGAACGGCGTACAATCTGCGCGACAGAGGGATCACGCAGGCGGAGATGGGCACAGATCCACATCTGCCCCAGGTTTTGGTGCAGGAGTTCCATCGCTAACGCCCAGGTTTGGACGCGAAGACACAGGCTGGGTCCTTCTATTATCTGCGCGTCCACCGATAGTAAACAGGTGAGCGATCTCTCTCTTTGAACCTCGATATATCTCAACGAATCGGTCGACACGCCATGGGACGGACCACAATAATATCTCTTCATCGCGAGCTGTAGATGTAGATGATGAAATTGATATAGGGTGGCCCAATTCAACCCAAACGAGCACCAGAAGGCGACGGGTGTGTGGGGTATGGCATGGCATCTGGAAGGCTGCCACGCTGGACCCGGTGGTGCAATAGACTCCTGTCGGTGTAACACCAAGCAGTCATGGCAGTAAACAGCACTCGGTAGATCTCGGGAGAGTCTCGTTAGCAATGTTGACCGAAAACTCCTCCGTTGTGGAAATGGATGACGATAACCATAGACGCTTAGTAGTCGACGGTTACAGAGCGATAGACAAGCTCGGTCAGATAGACTCAGGTACTCCGCTACCATGTCCAGTAGCTCCGTGGGCAGGTCGTCGAGATTGGGACCTCTGTGGTGGGATGGCTCGACTGTCAGAACTTGGGGGTACCAGTGAGATGATATCCACGCGAGAACAGCCGTGAAAATAGCCATCTTGTTCAATGGGGGTGCAGTGAAGATTGATGGGGAAGCTATCGGGAAGTTCTTTACTGTATGTATGTACATACAATCGAGACGTCATCTGTATTCAACTACCGTGGAACATTCAGCATATTGCCGCATGATGAGTGAAGACTTCGGCAGAGAAACCCATAGTCATTGTATCCTTGACGAACTTGTATCACTCGAACGTCCAACGCGGCTGCCAGATGTAGATGAGAGATTTGAGCAGTTCTGTTCCGTGCGAGAAAGCCGCTTGCGTCGAGTTGAAGAGGGTGAAAAGGTCTCGAAGGACGTATCACATTATTGATATAGACATTCGCCGTGCTCTGTCACAATGATATTGTGCCGCAACCTGGCAAGTCTTTTTTCGCAGCTGGAAGAAAATCCGGCAAGTGATGTAGGACAGTTGACGGATACACAAAATAGGAAAGAATGATATTCTACGGAGTAGAACTCAGCGTCTGTTGTTTGAATCTATGGCACAGCATTCTATAGAATTCTTTCTATCCAGATATCCAGCACATACGACCATAGGGTGTGGAAAACAGGGCTTCCCGTCCGCTCAGCCGTACTTAAGCCACACGCCGGCCGGTTAGTAGTTGGGTGGGTGACCACCAGCGAATCCCGGCTGTTGTATGTTTTTCTTTTTCTACTCTGTTTTCAGGACATTCTAGATAGATACCGGCATCCCTGATCTGTCATAACTGCAGAAAGACAATGAAGCGAAGGTACGGAGTACTTCGTATAATATTATACAATTCCAAAGAAGGTTATTTCCATAAACCATCAAACTACACATCTTATTTCATAGATAATTTAGCATACGCTCGTAAAAGTGAAGAGAAGCCCGGTTTTTCTCTCTTATATAACCGTCGTGATCACCTTTATAGATCTTTGTTAAGCCAAGGGTCGTCAAGAAGCTCCCTGGCAGTCTTACGCTGCTCAGGCATCCACATTAACATAGATCGAATAAAAATAAGAAACTGTGTCTGATCATCCCCTTCTAATCGAGTCTCTCGGTCCTCCAAGGAAGTCTCGGGTATTCGTTCAAATTGATCTGCGATCCATGTACCTGTCAAGAATATAGTGAGTACGGATTCACGACGTAAAAAGGGCAGGTGGGGAAGAAAACGGACTCGATACCATTGGCGTTGAAGCACTGTGCAGTTGTCTCACTGCGTGAGATAAACTCTTTTGGGGGTGGGCCTAGCAATGCATAAACCTGGGCCATGTGCTTGAATGGATCATAATGGCCACTTGTATCAAGAACATGGTTGAATAGATGTCGCCCTTCGAAGATGTCCCAAATCTGCGATATCATGAGCAAACCGCTCAACCAAAATACGAAAGACCGTACCAGAGTCCCGACATTCCATATATCCACAGGTGGACCCCAAGGCATCTCAAAAGTCACTTCCGGGGCCCTGTAAATATGTGGCTGTACAAAAGGTCCTGTATGGTGAACATCCCCCAACCGTGCTTCCCCAAAATCGCACAAAACGGGATACCCGTACTGCCCATTTTTTGGCTTATTGAAGCTGCGAGATGTGTATATAGATCGCGAACTGTCTATCATCTTCCGCGGGCTCGGAGATTCCAACTCAGCCCTTTCAAAATCGTCAAGGATAGACTGATCGGCAACATTGAGCATCAGATTATCGGCTTTGATGTCTATTGACGGATGTTAATTTTGTTTCAATTCTGATACTTTCATTCACTCGGAAAAGGTAGCAATTACCGGTATGGACAAGACGAGCTTCTGTATGAAGAAAGTCCAAGGCGTCCAAGAGAAGTTTCAGTGTATGCTTCAAGAGAGGCGCATTGAGAGGTTCGGGATTTAGCTTTAGCATATCGAATATGCTTAAATGCATTGGTGGCTGAACCAGGCATTGATGGCGACCATGCGGACCAGCAATTTCAAATGCATCGTGAACTGGGCGAATATACCTCCGGCCTCGATGGGAAGACTCGGTATTGCGAAGATGGTCGTAGATATTAAGTTCAACTTGGCCTTTGCGTGGAAACTTTTCCAACTGTATTGAGATTTTTAAAGCCATATATTCGTGCCCACTCAAGACCGTCAGTAAAAAAGGATGATCCTTAATAGTAGTGAAAAAGGTTCAGATGCGTCACTCACCTTAGATCACGGCAGAGCCACACTGTTGAGTAAGCTCCATATCCTAATTTGCCAATAACTTTGTATCTGGAGCTGAATACTTCACCGATATGGACAGGATAGTATTGTTCGTGTTCGTAGAACGGTAGTGTCTCTTCTTCAATCGCTTGGGTAGACTGAAATCGGTGTGATGACATAGTTAAAAGATGTCTTGGTCTATGCTGAACAGAGCACGGCAGTACCTTGTGTAATGAGCGAAAGAATGCCATGTCTTCCTGCCTCTTTTCTGTATGTATACCAGATAAGAATATAGGTGAGGCCGTGAGGTTATCCGGACGGTATCCCCTTTATAATCCTAAGGTCCCGGAGTCTGTCCCACCGGGAGTCTCAAAGACTCGACCCTCTTTCCAGCAAAATTCAACTTCCCGGACTTGCTAAAGAACATACTCGATGGCGAAGATAACATGATGTTTATCGAGTTTCTCAAAAGAATGGAGAACGGAGTATAGCAAAAGAATTACATTAGATTCATACTCTCACCTATTTGGTCTAGTCCCTGATTCGCTCGTGGTAAAGCGGCCTCAGAATAGCCTCCATGGCTGCCTCAGGCTCCAGCTGGATGGAATCTGCCACCCCTGACCGCCTGCCGATCTTCAATGGCGGAGCAAATTTTGTTCCGTTCCGTCGGCCGTGGCTCAGAAACCCCAAGAAACTCGTATGAAACACCCCGCCAGCCCACCTTTCGCTTTCCTCCTCCTCTCACAACTCTCATTTCTGGCTCTGGCTCGTCGCAATGGACTCGGAAGCGCAAGCACGGTTTGACCTCATCCGTGAGAATCTCGCTGAGGTTTTGAACCCGGAGATACTGGAAAGCATCCTGGCAGAGGGCCGCCACCCACGAATCTACTGGGGTGAGTCAGTGTAGAGACACAGTCCTGCACTAGCTAACCTGAGTCTGATATTAGGAACGGCAACCACTGGAAAACCACATGTGGGTTATTTTCTCGCGGCACTGAAAATCGCTCAATTGCTCCGTGCACAATGCGACGTCGTCGTTCTACTCGCCGATATCCATGGCTTCCTTGATAACTTGAAGGCGCCGCTGGAACTGGTCGAGAGCCGTGCTCAGTACTATCGGAAGATCATCACGGCGATTCTCGAGTCTGTTGGCGTGCCTACTGAGAAGCTCCAGTTTGTTCTTGGCAGCTCCTACCAAAAAACCCCCGAATATGTCATGGATGTCTATCGCTTGTCGAGCTTAATCTCCGAGTCGGATGCGAAAAAGGCTGGCGCAGAGGTCGTCAAACAGACGGATAATGCTCCCTTGAGTGGCCTTCTCTACCCGGTGCTCCAGGTGCTAGACGAAGAGCATCTAAAAGTGGATTGCCAGCTAGGAGGTATGGACCAGAGGAAACTCTTTGCCGCTGCCACCGAATGGCTACCCAAGCTCGGTTATCGAAAGGTAGGGCTGCCGTTCATCTTGATGAGAATCTCTCTCTTCACGGCTAACAAATTCTCTCCAGCGCGCACATCTAATCAATCCTATGATCAGCGGATTGAAGGGTGCCAAGATGAGTTCTAGCGTTGAAGGTATTTCTCATTTTCCCCCATCCCATTCCCCCCCCCAAAGTTGCAATTAGGACTAATATGAAACAGATAGCAAGATTGATCTTCTTGACCCACCCGAGAGCATCTCGAAGAAGATTCGCAAAGCGGAAGCAGCCCCTAAAGTTGTTGAAGATAACGGAGTTATCGCACTAGTTGAATTTGTTCTCCTCCCCGCAGCTGCTCTCAAGGGCCGGAAAGAATTCCAAGTCGAGCGAAGGGATGAGGAGCCATTGATCTACACCGATATCAAGCAGCTTGAGGAGGATTATAAGAACGATATTGTGTGTTTTGTCTTTCCATGTCGTTTTGAGCCGTAACCACTAACGGAACTACAGTTAACACCACAACTGCTTAAGCCTGCGGTGGCAGCGGGTCTTGTCAGCCTAATGGCACCTATACAGGCGGCCTACCAAGCCTCTCCAGAATGGCAGGAGATTACCTTGAAGGCTTATCCGCCTCCAGTTGTGGAAAAGAAACAGAAGAAAGTTAAGAACAAGGGCTCTCGCTTCCCGGGTGCCAATGTGGGCCAGGCCCAAGTGAATGGACCCGAGTCCACAGAGAAGTAGTTTCGAGCAGGGCTCTTATCACTTATCAAATCAAAAAATACAGTTCATCCAGAATCTCAGCGATAGAACACCTTTCAATGCCGAAGGCTGAGGCATGAGTCGCAGCCCAAAGGTTCTTGGGCACTTGACTACCAAGCAAGTGGACGATTTTTCCATGTTGGGCGCGGGGTTATCCGTGGCCCTAATCCCAGATATTAGATATTAGAAAGTCAGGTTTGAGGAGAGTGAGTTTGACTTGTGCGTATCGGCCGATTGTCTGTGCTATTTCCTTCCCGGTATGCCCTGGTGTTCCCTCGAACCAAGTCATCTCTTTCATAGATCTTAGCTAGTGATGCATTGGACACGTTAGATTCCTCTTCTATCAGTTCCAGAGACGTATCAGAAGAAGTGAACCGTGAATTTTGGACAGATATCTGAATGCTGGCGACATACGATGGTTGATTGTCGTAGGACGAACCACTCTTTGCGTTAGCAAGTGCGAACTCGAATATAGCATAAAGCCCAGCATCTTTCAGATATTGACTCTTATACCAGCAATTGATGTTGGCCTTGACCGATGACTCCCAACTACGAACCAAATAAATTTCATGTGATATGTGACATATTAGAGAATACTACTGGTATGGAGGGCATGCAGGTTAGAGAACGGTGGCAAAAGATCATCAGTCGTTATGAAAGAACGTATCAGCAGTCAGATGAACACAAAACACAAGATAAGTTGTGAAGAACTTCAGTCGGACTCCGTAGACATGCTGTCTGAAGCTATGTCTGACATATGGTATTCGAGCTGCACCAACCTCTTTTCCTGGTAGTTCCAGATTCTCCGGCGATTCTGTAACCCCTTTAATTCACCCCAATGCTTTGTGATACCCACATACAGTTTAAACCAATTCATCGTTTCGTAGCAAACTTTGGGCATCGTCCACCTCGCCAAGTGTTGTTCCATCTTCCCCGGATCAACTCTTCGGTGCCGTATATCGCTGGCGGTCATGGTAGCCCAGAAATAAGGCGGATCCTCATTCTGTATTTCCCACAGCCATGGCATCTTCTCGCGGATCATTCTTAACCAAACTCGATTGGGTAGTTGGTAAAATACTCGCGACACCAGTCGCATATCGAGAATATCAAATTCGCCCAGATAATCCAGGATCATATAGTTGATCTCCGGTGGAAGTTTGGCAAACGGATTGGTCGTTGCGAAGTGGCTGGTTGCTGTGGGTGAGATATACATTTGCGGACGCAAGGCTGCACTCTGAAGGTTGGATGCTGCACTGGGATCCATTGCCATGTTCATAAGATCCCGTAGCTTGGGCACATAATATGGATTCGCGGCAAGCCATTCATCTCCAGGATGATGTATCCATTGGAAATCACGGCTCCGGGAAATGGCGGGACACAGAAAATAAAAGAATTCACGATTGTAGGATCTGATGTGTTCAAAAAAACTGCATAGAGCGTCCACCTCTACATAGCCGAGGTACCGCTGTGAGAGTTGCGTATAAACGCCGAAGCACCAGGGATGAAAAGGGAACGCGGGCTGTCCAATCTCGTACACCTAACGAGACGGCGTTAATAATGAGTAGATTTTCTTCTACCCGAGCCTGTTCGATTCTTTCTGTTCTTAGGGAGAGGAGGAACTCACATCGATGAATGGATCCTCAATGACAGTAAGCTTCGCACCATGTCTCTCCGGCGTCCAAGCACACTCAACCGTAGTCGCGTTTTATTCAGCAAGCCATCGTAAAGCCCTGACAGAAAGAACTTGCTGTTCACTTCAAATTCAAAATCATCAGGACTCTTCTGGTAGCTGTGAGTCTTCGGTAGCAAGGTCTGTACCCTCTGACAACCTCGCATCTCTTTCTCGGTGATCCGATAGCCACAATACCCTCCGTTTGTGCGACACCCTGGGCTGGCAATATGTTCCAAATCCTCTACCCAAATACCAATTTTGCCAGGCCTTTTTTTAATATCTCGGTGGATATTAAATCGATGTCCGACGGTTGGCACCTGTTCCTCTTCGAAGTCCAGGAAGATAATCCAACAATCATCAGGGTCGGGGTCCTGGTTCTGTGGATGGTATTGTCGGAGAATATAATAACACCCTGTTTCGGCTGTGGGACACTGTACCCCAATTCTCTCGATCCATGTTGAGAGATTCGGTCTGGGATCTAGGTCGGACCATGCATTGACAAAACGCTCGTCCTCATGATAACCCCAGGCAAAGTGTTGGGGTTCCTCTGGGGTCCTGATGCGCCTCGTGTTGAAGCTGGAGCCGCACAGGGAACAAGCACGCTAAGAAGATGCAGGTGTCAGTGGAGGCAAAGAATCAGAGGACGGCTGAGGGCCCAGAAACCCACCTCTGCAGCGACGATGGTTTTGAGCATTTGTCTGGTTAGCCGGGATAGGCTTCCTCCTTTCTATAGGTAATCTCTGGGGGAAGGGAACCTTAGAGTATCTCCCAAATAGTCAACAGACGGATTGTAGGGCTTTCTCTTATTTCACTCCTTCAATGGATAACAGGGGTTGTGAAGAAAAGTTAGACAACATCGAATTCAAGGCGACACAGAAAAGGCAACACAGACAGTTGTCACTTCATGACTCATTATACGCATGGGATCTAATACCCAATTCTAGTACATTACACCACATAAACGTGAGATACACAAACGAAAACGAAGAACCCCGTGTTGACATCCAAGTCGCTGCTCCTTTACACCAGACGCTGCAACTGTCTCAAAAGGCCGTTGGGCTCCGCGACTCCCTGAGCGGCGATGGCGTCGGCGCGCTCCTGCTTGTCAGCAACGGCGTAGATACGGAGTTCATCAGCGTTGCCCGACGGGCGGAAGTGAGCTACATCCCCATTGGCAAAGATAATTCGGACTCCGTCGGTGTAGTTCAGCCGGGCGATCGAGGAGAAGCCGTATTCGGCGGTGAATACGGTCTCGAGCTCTTGACGGATCTGACCGAGGTTCTTTGCAGGAGAGTCTGTGACCTCGAGCTGGGCGTGAGTGGAATCATACGCGATGACGTGGTCAGACTGATACAATACCTCCTGCATGGCGGACTCGGGTGGAGAAAAGCGCGCAAGGATTTTCATGCTGGTGGGACGAGGGAAGTTGCGAATCAAGGCGGCCCGGCTAGAACGCTTGGGCAGCGTGGCGAAGAGTTGGGGTAGAGTGATTCCGCGGTTACACGCCGCAAATAAAGCGCAGAGGAGAGGCAACACGGCATCACGGGTGGGAAGCGCAGTGAGAAGATTGCCGTTACGCTCGATCTCGGATCCAGTGAGAAAGCCGCCATTGGCCTCCCATCCACAGACACGATGACGTCCCTTGGAGAGCGCATGCTGCATGCCCGCGATCACGTAGGGACTACCGATCTTTGTCTTTGGCTCGGTGACACTGGCAAGAGAGCCACGATCGATGGCGTCATTCGTGCTGATCGGCACCACAACAGAGTCGGCACCCAGGAATTCCGCGACCGTCATGCCTAGTAGATCGCCACCAAAGAAGCGGAGCTTGCCATCTTCGGGAGCCAAGATGAGCGGGCGATCACTGTCGCCGTCGGTGGAAACGACCGCGTCAAATGTCTGTCCGGTGCTGTCGTAAAGGTTCTGCACGGTGTCAAGTTGAGGTTGATCGATTGCTTCCGTGTCAATTGGCACAAATGTGTCGCTTCGGCCAGCAGTGACAACAGCCGCCCCAAGCGTTTGGAGGATCTCTACCAAAACGTCACGTCCAACGGCCGAGTGCTGATAGACGAGAAGCTTCTTGCCCTCGAGCGTTTCACCTTTGAAAAAATCCGCGTAGCGCTGAATGTAGGCAGCTCTGCCTTCAGCGGCCACCGGCGGGAGGTTGGATGGGGCGCTGTGAAGCATGCCTTGCTGATTGAAGAGTGACTCGGCGAATGGCTGTGAAAGCAGCTCCTCTCGAACGACTTCCACATTGTTGTTAATGGGCTGTTCGTCCTTCTTCAAGAGTTCTCCTTTGGACGTGTTCAGTTTGTATCCGTTGCGATCAAAGGGGATGTGACTGCCGGTCACCATGATGCTACCCTTGCCATGCTTCAGGGCATAGTACGTTAACGCCGGCGTGGGGATGGCACCAAGATTGATGGGATGCATGCCTCCATCCTTCAAAGCCTGTTCCACTGCTTGACAGAGCCCTCCGCGGCCCTCCTCGACATAGACCGTAGAGCTGGGTCGAAGGTCGTATGCGAAATAAAAATCATCACCGGACTTGATCCCACCATCCTGCAGCGCCAGAGACTGGAGGTAACGAATCTCCGCGAGGACGTTGGTATAAATCTCTAACTGAGTCAAATCGACCACCTTGCCTCGGCGACCGCTGGTGCCGAATTTCAAAGGCACTGGCTCATAAGTGAGCTGACTGCGAAGAGCGTCCGTAACAGAAGGAGTGGCCATCTCTTCGTGTGTGTCTTCTTTGTTTTGATCGCTTTGTTTGTTCTGGTACTTCCAGCTGTATGGATATGAAATATCGTCCACCTATGAGTAGTGGTACGGAGTAATGAGGGGTTCTTTGTTGAACATGGATTGAAGTTGCTTTGGCTTTGTTTTAATCTTAACATTACATGCCGCTGTCACGTGGCTCCCGAAATGAAATTCTCCACAAAATCATTGGATTTCATGAATCCCGAACTCCACTTCCCTTCGCCCCACGCCTGCAAGCAGCAGCATTTTTGTCTTTGCATGATCCATGGAAATCCTATCAAATCTCTATCCGGATGCTCAGACTTGGGATGAGTCTTCCACCAGAAGACATCCACTAGCCGACAGACGTGCTTTTCCCTCCACGTTCCTCCACGGGGGAATAATAAAGCCCGTGACAAGATATATACACACAACCACATATTCCATGAGCAATCCCATAACCAGAAAGGGAGCAATGGGTCCGGTCAGATCGTTCCACCGGCGGTCGGATCCATGTAAACTGGAGAGAAAAAGATAGGTAATGCGAACAATGATGAAAGGCAGGGCGAGAGCCATGGCCTTGAGAATCTGTAGCATATGTGGTTAGGCCGATACGAGTGTGATATCGGTCGTTTGAGAGCTTACCGTTTGACTAGTACGGGACAGATCGGACAATCGAGTCCAGAAATATGCCTGTGCGACTACCAAGCAAGCCAAAAAGACCACCACGACGCTATATCCGGCTTTGACGAGCTTGAGACCGATGTTTACATCACTGATCTCGTCGCTTCCCTCGAGACATCCACCTGCGACGGCAAGTGCGATTCCGACTAAGAAGAGGACGCGGGACAGGACCAAACATTGACGGACTCGTTTGTCAATTTCCTCCTCATGAGCGATTCTATAGCGCGTTAGTATAAGTATTGATTCATTCTCTATCCAAATTGAGCTTGGTGCTGGAGGTCGTCACGTACATGATACGGATCAAGCCCAGAGTGGCCCCAATTAAGGGGAACAGGCCTACATTGAGAAGGATGATCGAAGCGATCATCAGCCCCGTGCTGGGGTTTTGATTAAAGACAATCACTAAGACACCCGCCGTGATCCGAACTAGAACGCACGTCAGATTCAAGACTCAGAACCCCAGGAGGGGAGTGGGCTAGCGACGTGATACTTACTAGCGCAGAAGATCAGTAAAATGATCCATGACCATCGAGGCCGCTGATGTCGATAGCATGCGAGGTACGCTGCCATGATCGTCACCGGGACGTAGAAGACGATTTGAGCAATGCTTGCTTTTGAATGATCATTGAACATGTTGAGTGAAGCTCTGTTGAGTGCGTACTAGTATATGAAGGGAAGAGGACTGTAAAAGACGGCTTTCGTATGTGATGGTTTCGCTTTGGTTGCGCATTCCCTTCACTCGAGGGTCCCCCATTCCTCTTATAGTCGTTTTCTGACATGACAAACAGCTCTCCTGGGACCGGGAGGCTGTGTTTTGGGCTAATGTGTTTCCATGATCTAGGGCACAAAGTCAAAGCCATGGGAGACGCTCGCAAGATCAGGTCCCTTTTGGGCTTAGCGCTGGACACCTGAGTCATCCACTATTCACTCTAAAAACAGTTAGTGCCAGATGTGGATTCCTGATATCCATTCAAAAGTCCAAGAATCAAATTGAAGCTCACGATAATTCGACTCAGCCCCTCAGTGGTTTCTTGAACTCAACGTGAACTCAACGTGGCTTACGTGTGGCCTCCAGAGAACATAACTCCGCAATGCTATAATCCACCAACACATCCTCGGAGTTATTACGGCATGGTTGGAGTAGCGGGAAAGTCAAAGGGCTGCAATACCTGTCGAAAGCGGAAAATTGCGGTAAGTACAGTGCCTGAATAATCTTTGCCTCGTGTAAATCGTGGGGACAGCGTTGAGACCAATGGCAGTGTGACCAGCAACGACCGGTCTGTACCCAGTGTACACGGTCCAACCGAGTATGTGGTGGATATCAGAGGGACAGAGTCTTCGTCTTGGTTCAACCAGCAGCCAAGAAGACGCATGTGTTTCTCAAACCTACCTGCATAGACCAAGGCTTCTTCGCAGAGTCCACGCAGAATGCGCCAGAAATTCGTGAGCGGTTATCGCCTTGTGTCAGTCCAGCAGCCAGCACAAACACCCCAGCTAATCGAGCGACGTATCCCTTCCCTGAGAGGAGCATAGCCTCTGCGATAATACAGAGACGAAACGAAACCCATAATTTGGTTCTCGCCTTTCTCTCACACTGTCTTCCGGCTCACCAGCTGTCCTGGACTTCCCGATCGTGGGTCTCATTGCTCGCCGAGCTACCGTCGGAGGTTAAGGCTCTGGAGTTATCAAGTGCGGCATTGGCCATGTCGACACTAGGACGCACGTTTCAAGACCCCACCCTGGTCAAAGAAAGTCTCAACCTCTATACACAGGGCCTGCAACACTTGCAACGCGCCCTCTGGAATCATAACCTTATGCGAGAAGACGGGACCCTGGCTGCCTGCATGGCCCTCAGTCTTTATGAGGTTATGGAATGCCCCGAGGCCGGGTCCTACGCGTATTTTAGCCACTGTCAGGGACTCATAGCTTTAGTTCAGGCCCGCGGTGTTCGGGCCCATTCTTCAGGCGCGGGCCATCAATTATTTGTAGGCGTGCGACTTCCAGCGGTATGTCTTTCAGCGATAGGACCTAATACACAGCGAGTCGCCTTCGATTACATACTAACTGGGGCTTTAGATACTATGCGCCCTGGAGCGTAGTGAGACAAGCTTTTTGTTCAATTCAGACTGGATGGATCAACCCTGGGCAGCCACGCGCAAGACCTTCTTCGATCGTGTGATCGATTGTTTCGCACAAGCGCCCGGGATTCTAAAGCGTGTGCATTTGATACCACACCTGAGTCCCAATGAGCAGATCAACCTGGCTAACGAGCTGATCCATGAATGCTGGCAGATTGACGAGAAGCTGGACTTGATAGACGATGAGATGCAGCGTGCTACACGAGAACCGCTGTATTGGCCAGTACCGTCTCAAATAAACACTTTCGATGGTGGTAGGTCGGGAAAGCTGTTCCCGGTCGTTTTCCATTTTACCGACCTGGGGACTGCAGCAACACTTATGCTACTGTGGGCGGTACGGGTGATGCTTTGGTCGGGGCTTTGGAATTCGCAGAAGCTTGTGTCCATTATGGTCATTTCTAATAGTTCAACGCCAGAAACTTTGGAGACCGGTCCAGTCAGCCGTCTTATTCCTCGTGTGGTTGAGCCCTTTCGTCCGCTCGGTCACCGCGAAGACTATCTTTTGATGGCTCATCGTGTCTGCCAATCCGTGGAATATTTTTTGCACGATGACCTGCAGTTGGCCGGACCATTATCCGTTAGTCCGGCGCTTGGGATTGTGCTTAGCACCCTAGGGGCTGAGCCTCGCCATGCCCGCGAGGTTGCATGGATACGCGCAGCTCTGCATGTAGTTCAGCAAAAAGGACTGCGTGTTTTGAAGTATATCCAATGATAGAACAGACTGATTCCGCAATTTTTCTTGGGTTCGACTACATGGGCAAACCGACTTGAATCGAGGATGCTTTGCACCACGGTGCTGATTCCGAAGAAAAGTATTACAGAGACTGAGCAATGGATCATTCCTCTAATAAACATGCCATATCTTTATTGGGCGGCGGAAAGGTTCCCTCAAGTGCCCCGACGTCCATGGTCTCTATCGTTGCTCTCGGCACAACCCCTAACGAAAACCATTATTTTATTTTTAAGTAAAACGTCAGCTGCAAACTACCTCTTCAATTGCAAGAAAGGAATGATGTGGATTGGCTCGCACAATAGAAACAGGGCTAGAAAGCCACCCCTGTTTCGAAAGAAATCTATCTCCGCCAGTTTGGTTCGGGAGACCTAATAATATCTCCCGTATTATATTGTTGTTCTATTGATTCTATCTGATGTGTCTACCGGACCTAGACTTGGGCTGATTCGAGATTCAGAATCGGCATAACCCATCAGATCTGTATCTGGCGATCTCATCGATGGCGCTGGAAGGTGGGTATAATTTGACAGATCCGAATAAATGCGTGTCAAGTTATCTCTCACATCTGACAGAGTGGCGAGCATTCTGTTCCCAAGAGATTTTATAAATCATGACAAGGACCAACTGTTATCGTGGAGTGATCCTAACCCGGCATACCCACTGGCTAGAAAATCTTCTTCCCAGCATGGCATCTATCGTTGAAAATTTACCCAACGAGCCAATATGGCATCTTCTACTCAAGGCACTCACGTCCTACCCTCACCACATTATTGTGGACGACGCACAGAGTGGACTGGAAGCCGATTACACGCAACTAGTGACCGATATGCTCCACATGCGAAGGGAAATCCTCAAGGCCTTGCCGCCGTCGATGCTCGATTGCGATTACCGAATCATTCCACAGCGGCCATACATCACGATCATCGCACCAGGAAACTTGGACTACATCGTGGCTGCCTTTGCCGTTCTCTCCATAGGAGGAGCCTTTGCGCCGATAGGTACGCAGCCGGTGCCCTCAGACAATCTCACAACCGCTAACCATCTTCTCACTGAACAGCGAGTAATCTCCTCCCCGAAGAGGCCAGTCACCTCATCAAAATGACCGACTCGACATGTATTCTCGCCTCGCCCAGATTCATGTCCAAAGCCACGCAAATCCAAAAACACCACGCCGCAAACGGCAGAACCACCGTCGTCATCCCAATCCAAGTCCAAAACACACGTCCGGACCGAATCCCCCAGATCCAAATCGACCAAACAACCACCATCGACCCAATGAGTCCAGGGGCTCTCATCTTTACCTCCGGAACAACCGGTCCGCCAAAGGGCGTAGTCCGTCCCAGACGAGTCTGGTATATTGAACCCCCAGCTTTCCCCAGCAACCAGGTATTTCTGAACTCCCGATCACCACACGCGGTCGGTGTGGCATTACGCTTGATCTGGAATGTGCAGCGCGGATCTCGCATTCAGCTCATTGAGGATAGCTCCAAGGCCATATGGGAACGGTTCCGGAAAGGGGATGTCACTTTGTTCAGCGCTGCGCCTCCGGAATACGTTGATTTGATGACTTATTTCAAAGACAATATCGATGGTCTTCCTGCTGCAGAACGTGCCGAGTATGTCGAGGGTGTTCGTCGGTTAAACGAAGCCGCGGTATCGGGTGGTGTCACCTGGCCTCCCGTTATGGCGTTCTGGCGGGATATACTCGGACGACCTTTGGTGAATGTATACAGTTCAACGGAGGTTACGACTGCTATGCAGACGAGTGATGATACGGATTCGACGCTGGAGGTAAGGGTCTACATTCATGGAGCAATCGAGAAGGAAATGGACGGTTTGCTGATTCTGCTAGCGATGTATTGGAAATCCACGCCACGGTGTCCAGGTGAAGTTGTCTGAAGGAGACCATGGGGAAATCCTCCTGCAAAGCCCGGATATGTTTACACAGTAAGTTACAGGAACTAGGTGGAGGTTGCTAGATTCGAATGCTAAATTGGCCCCTTCAACAGTTATCTTGGGGAGGAGGACACGACTCGGGCGGCGTTCGATGAGGACGGATACTATAAATCCGGTGATTTCGGCCATCGGGTCGGCGATCAGTATGTGTTTGATGGTCGCGCATCCACTGACTGTAAGGGTTTTCTACGTGATTTCTGCATTGGATCCCCTGATTACTGATCGAAGTTGCCCACGACAGGGATCCGTCGTGGCGGGCTCAAGGTTCAAGTTCACGAAGTGGAAGCGTCGCTCGTTTCGCTTCCGTACGTTTCCGAAGCGTATGTTGTGTCCGCTGTGCTCAACTACCGGAACCAGATTGCCACGTTGATCCGGTTGAGAGCAACGGGAAAGTTGAATGTTAATCTTTCCATGGTCCGCGCGGATCTGGCGGAGAAGCTTAACCGATATAAGCTCCCTACTTTGCTGCGTGTTCTCCAAGCCGGGGAGGTGGTCCCGCAGACCAGCGGAGGGAAGCCCAGTCGCAGGAAGATAGTCGAAGAGTTTTTCACTCTGTCTGAGGAGTCCTTATCGGAGGCAGGCGTTGAGTTCCACAATGATACGGATGTGGAGGGAGGTGCGCCTCGAAAGCTGTGGGATTGGGGTGGGCTATAGGTAAGGACACAGTGTGTGTTACATACATGAGGAGATTTATAGACCAGGTTTCTACGGAGTACGGAGTATTTAGTTAGACATGAATGATTTTCACCTCAAGAATCAGAAGATGTATTTTCAAGTTGAAATTGACTGAAAAAAAAAACATACAACAGCTGGGATTCACTGGTGGTTACCCAACTACTAATCGGCCGGTGTGTGGCTTCAATGCGGCCAGAAACCTAGGTTAGGTAGGGCTAATACTTTAGTACCCGAGAACATAAACTAGACACCAAAAAAAAAAACCAATAAAATACTAAAATACTGCACAAAATATGTAAATCACGTGTTAGACTCGCTTTCCTTAGTAAAATACCCATGGGACTCGGCATCAGGTCTAGTCCCATCGCCTGGTCAATGACGGGTTTTATGCGCCCCCACCAGCAGAATTCGCTCCTTTTAATCTCGTTTTCTATACAATCCCATCGTTAGTCCGGATTTTCGTTCCTTCCAAACAATGAGAAATGAATAACTTACCCCTAAAGGTGGAGTAAGGACGAAACTCAGTATCCCAGCCACCAAGAAGAATAACCAGACGTTGCTCATCGCATCTGCTATCTGCGGTGTTACTAGAGCCCGCTCCCGCTCCGACAGTGCCTTATACGTCCGGCTACTGGTACCAGCGATGAGGTTCGTGATATCGGCTGCATTCAGTGCTGGCATCGCCTGCGCCACTTTGTGCAGCGCAAGGTTCTGATAGATCGACCCTGCCATGGCGAGGAAGATAACCATACCAAGGTCTTGAGCTATGAACGTAGAAAGGGCTGTGAGCTTATAGTCTGGACAGACTAACGTGGGGGCTTCTTACAAATGGCCATTGCTCCCACGGCATTTGGTATATCCTTCCGCGCAACAAGGGACTGTACAACAGGGAACCCGGCGACTACGTAGCAGCCGGATCCGGCACCTACGAGGATACAGTATCCATAGATTTTGGCGTTGGACGTGTTGACGTCCACGGTGTCTGAATATTCCCCTCTTTGTTAGGCAGTCGCGTTCTATGTTGTGATGAAGAATACTTACACATTAAAGCTGTCCCAGCAACAACCAGTGCACTGCCGAATATATGCCATGGCAGAATGTATGGCAATTTGGGCATCAGTGCCCCGTTCACCAGGGCGAAGACGACCATGGAGATGATGAAGGGGAGTAGGCGTACGCCTGCATCTAAGGGACTGTCTCCCTACCAGCGAGCAAACTGTCAGTCGGTTCCGGACCATTGCGCCAATCTTGAGAAAATAGGCTACACACCCGTATGAACTGGAAGAACAGCGGAATATAGTAAGTCATTGCCTGTGTATTATCAGTGTTGGACGTCCCTATCGTAATCAAGGAAAGGGATTTACACACCAGCACGACACCAGAGACCAAGAACATCTGCAGCTGAAGGTTGATCAAAATGGGCCGTTTGAGAAAGTGTGCCGGATAGAGCCGGTTGTCTTTGTCCACGCCTGGATGGAATTTCGCCACGGCAATACAGACAATGAGAAGGACTCCCGCTACAACCCAAAGAGTAATCTCGTTCCCGGAGCTCCAGGGGTACAGCGTGCCACCAAACGTGATGGCCATGACCAGGCAGGCGGATCCTGCAAGGAACGTGGTCGTCATAATCCAGTCCACCATGCGGCACTTCTCTGCCCAGTTTTTGGACGGTTGTGGGTCCACGCTGGGGATAAGGAAGAGATAGGATGGGGCGAAGACGGCTCGAATAGGGAGATTGATGTAAAATGCCTAGAAAGATAGGCATTTCAGTAAAAAGACAAAAAGGATCTTATCAAGCGTTGGTATCACCTACCCATCGCCAGGTCGCAGGACTATCTGCGAACGCACCACCAACCTATAATCATCGATCGCCGTGGTCAACCACGCCCCAAAATGAGCCAAACAATGGATAAAAGCCTACCACTGGGCCGAGAACGCTTCCAATTCCCCAGATGACGGTGCTTCCAGCCATGTAGATGGGTCGCTCCTTCAGCGAGGTCAACATGGCTACAAAACTCAGCGTCCCCGAGTACATCCCAGATCCGCCCACCCCGGCGATGACACGGCCGATCACGAGAGCAGTCATACTCGGAGCAGCGCCACACACGGCGCTTCCGATTTCAAACAGTGCGATATTGAACAGGTAGACGTATTTGGCGTTAAACACTCCGTAGACCTTGCCCCATGGTAGTACGCACATGGTGCCGAGAGCAAACCCGACTCCGATCCATGGGAGAAGAGAGACCTCACCGTATAAGTCGAGAATCACCGGTTGAATGTCAGCGACCTGTATTATTATCTGTTAGTTGTTGTTTTTTTTAAAAAAAATTAAATTAGGCCAACATAAGCAGCTAGGGAATAAGAACACACGATGGTATTATCCAACGCAAATAGAAATGTCGTCGAGATCATTGAGGCATACGCGATAGCCCACTACATTGAAATTAGTTATGGACTTCCTATGAGTAGCTAGTAAAGCTGTACCTTCCATCCATGAATTGAACGAGGTGATGCCTCTTTGGGGACGACATTCTCGCTGGAGTCGGTGCTAGCAACGTTGCCATTGCTATCCTGTTTTTCTGGGTCTGCATCGATGACAGACATGGCGAAGGGGAACAGTAAAAAGGAGAGCCTAATCAATCGACCACATTCCAGGTTACAATGTATAAGAATTCACACAGAAAGAATTTGCTGCTTCTATCTGTTTATATAGAGTCCCGAAACGGTCAAGTTAGGACTTCGAACGGCCGCTTCAACGCCGTGTCTTGGCACCGGCACGGCCGCCTCAACTCCGTCTAAGCTCATCCATCGTCACTGATGTTCGTTTCCTTTCCCTTCTTGGATGGAAGTATCGTCGCCTCTTATTTCTGCATTTTCTTGTCTTCTGGAACTCCATGTGAGTGGATGGCAAGATACTCCTGAATTAACCCCCGATAGTCTCGCGGCCGATACGGAATGAACCATTCTTCGAAGAAAGTCTTCTTCCGGCGTGGGTTGAGGCCAAGATCTCTCAAAAGAGTGTCTAGGTACTAAGTATTAAGACAGAACAACCCCTGTTAGCTTTTACATACCGACGGAAGGGCATCGTTGCGTCGCCGTTCGGGACGACTATCACTCTCCAACCGCATGGATGTCGGATTCTCCATCAACTCAGCATCCTCGATGATGTGCTAGATAGCTGCTCGACCATGGGGAGATGCTACTACCGCACCCCAGACGCGCAATGCTTCTTGGAGAATGATTTCTTTCCCATTGTCAAGAAATAGTAGGTCGGTCTCTGACAGGAAGACTCGACTGTTGAGCAGTGAGAGACCGAGCCCCCGTATTCCAGTGCAGGATATAACACGCGCACGTTGAACCGCCAGCTTTTCTTATGTATCCTCTATAACCGTCTCCCTGATAAGTCCAAAGTCCTAGAGCGCCACCGCGTAGTCGATATCATCGAGGAGAAAGAGTCCACTCGTGTGGTCCTGGCAGATGGCACCGAGTACGTCGGGGATCTGGTTGTGGGCGCCGACGGCGTGCATAGCAAAGTGCGTGAGGTCATGTGGGAGAGGGCGAACAGGAAAATTCCGTATTTCATCACTCCTGTGCTTTAGTTCGACACTGTTGTGGCTTTTGCCTAGCGATCCCAATCATGTGTGGCCTGGGATCGAGGTGGTTCATTGAGTAGGCACACATGGAGGATTACGCGATGAGAACCACAGGGAGCTAAACATAGGATTCTACCAGGTAGCTAAATGACGGGTGAGTGAGATCCCAGTCAATCTCGAACTGTCAAACAGCCTAGTACGCATAGAATAGCCTACTCAACGCAAATCAAGTGACATCAGGTCGTTCCCCGGAACGGAACCCCCGTTGTTGTTCATCCCATTTTGCCAAGGCAGCTACCGCAGCACCACTTACTTTATGCCAATACCCGTCAGGTTCCTCGACCTGGTCCAGCGCGGCACGTAGTAGGCGTAGAGAGTCCACAATGCCGATAGGAGTCGTGTCACCATTGGCTAGACTGCGGCTTAGGGCGATCATGCTCATAGAAATAGGCCAGCCAATGAACGTCGCCTGGAGGGTGAAGTGATCACGCTAAATGAAAGAAGTCAGATTTGAAAACCGGAGGAAGCGAAATATGAAGGGATGGGAAAGAGTTACCTCCGACCGCTGAACAGGCCAATTCATGCGAATGGCCCCAAGAATCTTCAACGCCGCGGCAGTACTGCACTTGCGACTTTCAGCCGCAACGAGCTTGGGTAAGTCTTGCTCGTCGACCTTTCGTATCGCTGCCTCGTGGAGGTTGATGTGCGTCGCACAGAGGTTGAGGTGCAGCGAAAATGCTAATGGGTCTTCACGGACGGCTTTGGCAGTTAGATATCTCTGGAATATGGCGGTGTAGTCATTGATCGTCTTGACTAAACGGTAGTGTCGGTCCCAGAAGCCCGAGTCACTGGCGCTGTGAGAGAGAATGCTAACGTGCTCAAAGCAGAGGCGGGCGAGCTTGACCATGATTACCACCGCGGCGTAGGAGGTCAGGTAGCCGACTCCAGCGAACTTTTCAGGATTATTAATAAAGGGCATTGGGCTGGGCTGAAATGTCTCATTGAGCTCTCCGGGGGACGGGAGAAAGATGCACAGATTTCCCTCTTCTAGAGTGCAAGGCCGGCCAATGCGGATGCTCCCATAGCTCTCGAAGATGTATAAGGACCAGAAAGAGCGACGGATCTCCTCCAGCGAGACTGGGTCGCGGATATCGCGGGCGAACCCTATTTCGGCGGCGTCCTGTCGAGATCCATTGCGCTGCTGTCGAGCCAAGTCACTACCATCCATGTGGTGCAGGTCGAGGATTTGAGCGAGCGTAACAACACGGCCAAGGGTCATCCACGCGCGGACAAAGTGCTTTTTCGTCAATTCGTAGCGAACGATGAACAACAATGCTTGAAAGGCATTCAAGCTCATAAGATGCGTCTCGTCATCATCGCGCTCACAGAGTTCTACATATTTGCGCGCATTGCTGTAACAGGATGATTGCAGATGGGTGTATTCTGGGGTAATCGTCGAACCGATCAGGGCCACCGCGTAGCTTAATCCCCGAATGCGCAGCGAACCCGGATCATGTGTCCATTCTTGGTGAAATCGCGGTCGACTCAAGATTGGCAGAACCGGATAAAAAACATCAAAATATTTTTGATGTCTGTGTGATTGAGTTAGTAGTTGCATTGTTCTGCAGACAAGGAACAAAAGGAAGCAAGTTACAGTACGGCAAGATCCGACAGTGAGATCGGTTCTTCTAGCTCATGAGTCGAGCGGAAGAGGGAGCTTTCGAAACCAGGGGGAACAGAGCTACCGTTCCCAGTAGAAAGATAGTCACTTTCGAACGGGGTTGGAAGTTGAGGGGTATCACCAGGCAGGATTGGAAGAGCGTCAGGAGTCAGGGCTGGATCCATCAGCCCCCAGAAATCAGGAATGTCCTCCGTCAGATTCGCTAGCATGTCAAACCCCCCAAACACCCGATCCATTGGCGAGGTAATATGGCTCTGGAGCCGCTGCATTGGCCGTTCATGGTCCCCTAACCGCTCCGAAGATGTCACCAACGGCCAGGATAAGTCAACCTGGGGAGAGACCGGTCGAGCGGTGGTAGCAGTAGATACTGTCGAGGATGATGTCCGCAACAGGGCTTCCGCATGCGCTGAGACGACCGACAGGGATCAGTGAGAACCCGAGTTATCGACATAGAATAGGGTATTTACATAATCGGTTCTGCAATTCAGACAATTGACGTGGCAGGTCCGCCTGAGCTGCACGATATCGCTTCCGTCCCTGATAGCTGCAGTCGTAGCCAAGCCGCGCGCAGCGACCACATTTCGGATCTCCCCGGTCACAGCGAACCTTTCCTATGGATAAGAGTCAACACGGTACCTGGTTTGCTTATTTTTTTTGTCATGAGGCTTTTCGTACGTTCCCTACATATGTCACAGGCCAGTCTCCCAGAGATCTGGCTCTGCGAAGCGCGTTCTTTCTCAGTTATGGGACGAGGATGCGATCTGCGACGGTCGTCGCCACCGTACTCCATGGAGGCCGTGCTGGAGTCTGATCCGTCGGCCGAACGGCGTAGCATGGTCGTAAGAGATTTTGTAAGATAATAAGGTGATGAACTCCGAGATCTGGATCGGTCGACAGGCATCTTTTAAGAGATGATTGAGCCGTAGAGGCTGATGATGGGATCGGATTTCCTTTTCTTTCCTTTCCTTTGTCCTCATGCCAAGCCTTCAAACGGAGGGGAGAGGGGATTATAGAAATTGAGATCATGTTAGAGAATATCCACAATAGATCAAAGCGAGGCTGATGATATCGTAGTTACCCCTGTTTTGGGGTTAAAGCTCAGCGGTAGTAGAGAAGCATGGCAAAAAGTTCTACCACTGCTGAGCTGTGTCACACTTATCAGAAGGTGTACGGAGTATCCATTTTCAAGTTGAAATTGACAGGGAAAAAAACATACAACAGCCGGGATTCGCTGGTGGTCACCCACCCAACTACTAACCGGCCGGCGTGTGGCTTAAGTACGGCTGAGCGGACGGGAAGCCCTGTTTTCCACACCCTGTGGTCGTATGTACCCACTGTAGAAGGATCATGATATATATATTAGGATCTGCTTATATGGATATTAACGCTAATTCCATTAACCTCTCTCCTTCCTCCATCAACCATACCCGGGCCAATATCAGAGCGTAAAAGCTTCAACTTGCTCGTTTACTGCCCTTGCTAGTTGAACACTGACCACCGGTGCTTGGTTGCGCAGTACTACTACTAGAGTATCATGTTTACTTGAACTTGAACCTGGACTCATCCATCCAGAAGTTCAACTGAAATATATAAAATTTCGGAACCCATTTGCATGTATATACAACTTGCGGAGCACACTGGCAACTTGAACAACTTCACAGTATTGATTCTACTAATTACAATGCCACGACCATAGCGGACTATCGTGAAATCCTGGCCACGCCAGAACCACAACGAAACCCACCAGTTTATAGATCTGGCAACATTACTTCGATGAAGATGGCCTGTGTGTGGCCTGTCGACGGCATATCAAATATCGATGTCGAAGCAAACGAATCGTCCAGAAGCGTACGACAAAGCAGAGTGTTAATCGAGAATTAACATCCAGGAAACAATAATCGTATGTTGACATGTAAGTATACAATATAACTCGTATATCAGGTTGGAGTTGCTGACAGGGCCGTGCACCATTACTCACAAACAACGTCTGCGTCTACGGTCAGAAGCCTTTCTCGGATAATGTTTAGACTGCTCATGGGTTGTTGGGAGTATTTAGATTTGTAGGAGCATTAGTAACATCCAGAAACCCAAGGTGTCTATCAGAATGAGCTCTGGAGGAGCTCATGCAGCCGAGACTTGGCTCCTTTTGCTTACCCTTTAGTATCTGGCTGGGCCGCAGATCGAACGCGGGACTCTCGCAGTGTCTATTCTTCCAGAAAGTGACCGTTGTATCATCCAGCCAATAATCAAGATTTAAGGAACGTGCATTAACGTAGGCCACCTGTTCGACTGAAAAACGGGCTTGATACATAGAAAGGCCTTTCCGAGGAGTCGGATTCGGGCTGTAAGGCAGAGGGATTATGACGGTCGCCGAGCAGCGATCGCATTCGTTCTTGAAAGATGGAGTTCTGCATTAACTTCCCCACAGGTTTTGTATCTGTCTTATCGGAGAATCGAGCATCCGGTTCTCCCTCAAAAGTTGACTCTGGGCCATTCATCCATGTTCGGCCACTGGCGACGCAATTATCTCGGATCGCGTCGGCACTCCGATTGATCATGCTACGCCAGAATCCGCCCTCACCTTGGCCCACGATGCCTGCACGCTCGAGCATTGTAATCGCACTGGCAACCCAGTCTTGGCAGTTCCCTACACCATACTCGGGGATGTTGGATTTATCCTCCCCGAAGGCAGACAGCAAATGGACCGTACAATCTTTCTGTGCGGATGAGAATGTAGCAAGTTCGCAACGACCGCGTAGCACCGGGTCTTCCATTGGCTGTGACCGTGGGTCATACACAAAATCGACATCGTTTGGGTTGCGAATATGGTACATCTCGCAGGTGGACGAACCCAGCTGATATATAGCAATCCCCATGTGAGATGGTGTATCGCCCAGGGTCCCATCGCCACGTCCGTAGACGTTTACGGACATACCATGAGTAATGGAGTCGGTGGATTCGTTCATATTTGAGGTCACTCCCTCACTCCTGGGGATAAATCGGGTTGCTACGGGTTTTCATGAAGCCAAATCTATTGAACTTTTACTGGACATTATATGGTTGCCTTGGGCGATGCTGGCCAGTCACATGAGACTCATTATCGGCCCGGTGCTACTTTAATCCCGCATAAGAAACAACTGCATAACTGCATATTAAATCACTGGCTTCAACGTCAACTCTAACTAATAGAACGCGTCGATTGTTTAAGAAAAAGTCAACCCTGGAGAGAATCAACCAGGAAACCTCCATGGACTTACACGGGCTGACGGAACACACAGAATACTGAAAAAGAGAAGACACGAACAAGGATAGAAATGGCAACAAATCAAATGGATACACAACAATGCACAATGGAACTATAACTGACGAGGAATATCTTGTGACGCCCTCGGCGGAAAAAGCGACATTGATGATAAGTTGCACCAAGATGATAAATCGTGGTTACATCGCGCTCATCAGATCAAAGACGCTTTGATCCACTGAGGAACAGTCCAATCTTGACGGTTCTCATCAACGCCTGGAAGATTTTCGTCGTTGTCTCCGTAGCGATGCAGAACCCTTTAGGGCTCTCTCCTTGCGCGAACTGGAGAGGTGCTGGATCTCGCTTCTGCCCCAGCTGGTCGCTGACTCAACTGGCTTTGGCTTAGGGTCGTACTTGAAATCGTCTTTCTTGGCGACATGAACAGCTTCTCGATCGGATCACAGCCACCTATTTACAGAATATCTGGAAGAAGATCATTCACCTCGCAACAGGTTCTGTCTTTAGAGTAAACATCTTACGCGCCGCTGATTGTACTCCTCCATGGTTTAGGTGCTATCCGCCACTCACCGTTTCATTATTGTGCCTCACACCAAGCTAGGGTTATTGAGATTACTGGCCCTGGAGCAATGACAGGAGAAAACCAGTAGCCAGGGTAGATCAGCCGCAAGGCGGCTAGACAACCTACAACTAATTTCAGATTGGTATAGGGCTGGATGAAACTCGATTGTGCGTCTAGGATTGGCATAGATGAACTATGTATGTATGTACAATGGAAATCATTTGCGGCAATTAGATATGTTTAGGTACACCGAGATAAAGACGCTCCAATGTCAGTTTCAATACTGCCTCAGTCTCAGATCCATTGGTCTACAACATACCCGTTCTCCAAGATGGACTGGAGGTATTTGAATATTCACCTATAGGCTATGGGTATCCATAGATTTGGCGGTTAAGGTGTCGCGGTGTCACGGTGTCACTCGACTGAAGCGCCAGGCGCAAAGTCACTCACATTTGTCGCCCCGCCATATAATAAACTGAATGTCAATCACCGCACAACTCACTGATTGACTAGTCAGTCCAACCACTGCGAGCTTCCACAACAGTTATCCCGTTATGTCGCAGTAGCTGACCGATTGCAGAGCTTTTTGCCTTCAAAAATACGTTAGAGGAGATACTATCGAGCTACAGAGACAAGTGACTGGTTCCAAGTTTCGTGGAAAGTACTACCCTGTTTGGACTTCTCATTTCGAAATGTCTATTCAATCAGAAGAACCACTGCAGAAGGAGACACAGATGATATTGGAGACCCTAGGATCGCTTACCTCGGACGCTCGGCACGATGAGATTTGGGGAACAGACTTGAACGAAGGCGAGCCAAGAGTGGTACGGACCATCGTGCAAAAGGTATACAAATCACGGCCTTCTCTCAGGGAAGATCACAGGACTCACTTGCACATAGTTTTTACAGCAAAACGCTATTATTCCTTCTTTGCAAGTTCCGAAGACCAGCTCCTCGCTCGCGAAAACTCTACTATGGCGACGAAGAGCCACTCCACGGGCACTCATGGATCAGGCCAAGTCTATCTTGCCGGAGCTCGGCCTGTTCTATATTACCAAAAGTCATGAGCGCTGTATCCTATGGGCTACGATCGATGAGATGACCATGAGGGGATTCTCTTCGTTGCATGACGACCTTTCGAAGTTTGCTGGGATCAGGGACTTAGGGGTCGCCGCAATGGAACTTCTCGCTACATTGCTTTTGTCTCAGGCGGCTGACAAGGACGGGAAGCTGGATCAGGTTGCGAGCTGTGTTCTTGAATTCAGGCTACATCAAAAGCCTGGGGGCCGTCCGGGATACACATCATTTCGGTCGTACGTCAGAAAGGCACTACGCGATCTGGTAGCACTGATCCCTTCGCACTACCCCTGTCTTTTTGACAAAACATATATTATCTCACCATCTCATGAATATCTTGCTAGCTTTGATATTGCGGAGTATCTCCAACGGAATACTTTGCTTCTGGAGAAACCAGAGGACCTGGCCCTCCACCTTGGCTCGGACATTCCATCAAAGTATGGAGGTTCAGGTAGGCCGCTCGCCGAGGTGAACTGTCTGAAACAAGTTCGGCTCGATACCGAAGATCAAAAAATCATACGGAATGCTCCGGGGGTAGAAGAGAAAGGCGACAGTTCAACAACGGATAGAAAAACATTCCATGAGCAAACTTCACAGCTTCGCGGCTCGAGCGACAGTCAGCAGAGTGAATCAGCTTCCAAGCAGCCTGACCTGCGTCTAATCTATTCAGAGGTTATTGGAGCTCCTACAATCATTTTAGACCCTGAGGATCTCAAGGATGCTGAAGACCTCATCCCGAACAAAATGGGGGCGCATCTCGCTTGGGCTGACACCAACATGTTGGTGAAATTCGGCCATGGCGTTCGTTTAGCCGAGGCCGAGGCTTTACACTTGGTCTCTACGCGTACAACTATTCCGGTACCTCAGCTCCTGAGCGCATATATTCTTGATGGCACGGGGTATATCATCATGTCATATGAGCACGGAACCCCGTTCGAAAAGTATTGGGACGGTGCATCGCAGTCGGAGCAACAAAGACTCCTCGCACAATTAGCGGACTATGTACAGCAAATGCGGGAAATCAAGGGCGACTTTATTGGCGGGCTTGATCGGTCGCCGTGCCGTGATGGGGTCTTCGAAGGAGGCTACGGGGACTACACAAAGTACAGCTATGGCCCGTATGAGTCCGAAGAGACCTTTAATGAAGGCATGGTCCAGGCTTTGAGAGATCGGCTTCCTTCAAAGCTTCTTGAGAGCGAAAACGATCCCGAGTCAATGTTTTGGACTCGCGAGTACATCTTGTACCAGACCGTACGGGCGCTCAAAGGACACACGATTGTATTTACACACGGTGATTTACACGGTGGAAACACACTGGTTCGGTCAGACGGTACGGTTGTGCTTTTGGACTGGGGACTATCTGGATTTTGGCCCGAATACTGGGAGTTTTATCGTGCCATGTTTAATCCTCCTTGGAGGACGTCCTGGGATCGTATGGTGGAAAGATTCATTCCCCCATATTATGTCGAATATGATGTGATGAAAAGGATCTTTGGGACAATTTGGTACTGAGGGAACTCGTCGGATGCGTGTTTACACGACATGTATTGGTGAACACATCATAGCATTTATGCGCTGTTCTGCAGGATCGCAGGCCTCGTCAGTACATCGTGGTCAATGCTCAAAAGGCCCAAGTACAGATGTCGAAATTTGATTGCTGCGCGGTGGCCTCTGTGGGATGTTTCATCCGCCTACAACTATACACCACCTGGTCTGAATCATCTGGTTTTGCATATTTAGCGATTATGCGGCGAGATAAATTTAGTATCAGCGGATATTTCATGCATACATGTACTATTTCCTTATTCTGACACGTTGACGTGGTGATTTAGTCGCCGAGGATGAGCGCAGCCTATGAAAAGCTGCATGATCATCGTCTTCTCGCTAATCAGAGCGCAATACATGGCATATACGTGGTACCGCAGGGATATGGCACGCCAGCCATTCTTATTTCATTCTTTATGCGACCCGACGTCGCAAAAAGCTATGGCTATGGGAAAGTGCTACTGTTTCTTGATATGTTGATACAATTCGGAGAAAATATCCGCACGTTTGCCTTATCGCAATACTATTGACGATATCCCGGCAGATTGTTTCTGAAGGCCTGAAGCGAAAGCGATCCTCCGGTGAAACAAGCGTTCGAACAACTTCAATATCGACTTTCTGATGCAATTTCATCTTCTCCAATAGTACCCAAAACACTGTTGAAATGGTAAAGACCGCTCCACGGCCTAGCGACAACGAGTTTACCGTCGCCTGGGTTTGCGCGCTTTTTAAAGAATACATTGCGGCGATAGAAGTGCTGGATGAGACCTACGATAGCACTTCCAATGCATCACTGGCCAGCGATGGCTACAGCTGCTACACCCGTGGTCGGATCGGGATGCATAACGTGGTGGTTGGATGTCTGCCCGCTGGCCGGTACGGGCTGGTGTCGTCGTCCGGCGTGGCGGAAGACATGAAAAACAGATTTCCGTCGATCAAACTGGGTTTCATGGTCGGAATTGGTGGAGGTGTACCGAGTGTAAAGAATGATGTGCGTCTCGGGGATGTGGTAGTTGCAACAAAGGTGGTTCAATATGGACTCGGTAAGAAAACACCGAATGGATTTCAAGTCACCGGTCCCACGTTCACACCTCCGCCGATCCTTCTTCATGCTATTACCGGACTTAAAACCCGTCTTTTTGATGGACTCGACATTGCAGCATCCATAGACAAAACATACATCAAGTCTCCAATCATCAAGACGACGTTTAGAAGACCCGAATCCTATATGGACCGTTTGTATAATCCTCAATACGCACACACCGACAACTGCGATTGCATCAACGACCACGCCCAGGAGTCACGCCATTTGATAGAACGACCCCCCCGGGATAAGGGTCGGGTTGAAGTCCACGATGGGATAATCGCGTCGGCGGACCAAGTCATCAAAGATGCCACAACGAGGGATCAGATCGCTGGCGAGCTGGACGCGGTGTGTTTCGATATGGAAGCTGCTGGTCTCAGCGACAGCTTCAAGTGGATCGCGATCCGTGGGGTCTGTGACTATGCTGACTCCCACAAGAACGATCAGTGGCATGGCTATGCCGCGGCCTCTGCTGCTGTTTGTGCCAAAGAGCTTCTCCTCACTATACCTCCGGCCAGTGCCACAGACACAGATTGTGGTAAACAGGTTGAGCAACAAAAAGAGATGATCCCGAATTTCACCAGAATGTTTAGAAGCACACCCCCTGGGCTAGCGATGACGCTCCAAAAGGGTCTCATTACAATCTGTGCGCTCCTGGCAATTTTCGGTGAGCTGATATGGTCCCTCTATATCTGGGTATTATCGACGGCAGCCAGTATTCACCCACCGGAGGCCAAACCTTTGGTAAAAGACGTGCAGCCCGTGGAAAGCCCTAAGCCGCCGTTCGAGAACGCGCCCATATATATCAACATCTACGTTGACCAGCAAGCGATGTCTCACGTACAAAGACAAAGCGAAGGTGATTGGATCGACTTTCCACATCAAGGCCCGACGGAGTTTTCGACCGTGCAATGGGATGTGACCGCAAAGGACAAGGTGATCGACAGTACCGCAGTGCTTCTTGACGGGGTCAAAACCGTGCTGGGCAAGGTGATCGCCAAGAATATCTCCATAGATATTCCAGATGAGATAGCAAGCCCCATGCCACTGTCACCTATTGACTCAGAGTGTGACCCGTTTGAGAGGGCACCATGGCAACAACAGCAACAGCAGCAGCAGCAGCAGCAACAACAGCAACAGCAACAGCAACAAGAGAAACCGCCTGAGCGAACAGATTCTGTATCTAGTATTTCAAAACCACCGGTGCCTTCTCGTTCCAAGAAGCCGCGCGGTTACGTCTCGAGGCGCAACACGCAGATTCCCGTTCCTCGTTCCATGGCGAGAAGGAATACTAAATCCACGGTGGAACGTAAAAATCTCGAAACGAGCGAATGTGGCGATAACGTGCCAGAAATCGTTACTCTTATTAATGAATTCCGCGGACGGGCATCGGTTTGAGATCGATTTCGAGCGATTTATGCGCATTCCTGCATGGGTCAAGGCAGACTTGTTTCTTCTGACTTTTTTGTTTTCATTTCGTATTTCTAGTCTTGTTTTGATTTTTCACCATTGATCCTACTGCTAGCAATCAAGATTCCACCCGTGAACGTACGGAAAGTCCTGTCATTCATATCTCAGAGACTCGAGCCTGTGGCGCTACAGGGTCCCATCCTCGGATCTTTTATTGAAAATGTGTCCGTCGATGGAAACCGTTTAAAAAATTGCTATCCTTCAGAGCTGATAAAAGTATCTACCTAATACTGAATATTTCTACATTCCCGTTCAAGATTTAGGACACATTTGAAATTGAGCTATTTTCTTTTTCCAAAAAAGCGCGCAATCAATAAAGTGGTGCCCGGGAATGGCCCAGCCGACACGTCCGCTGCTCGGACGCCAGCAGGTTGATACTGTACAGCGCACCTTCCCCGGGCCGGACTTTCGGGACGAACTTTACCGTCCAGCTGATTGGTAGCTTCGGGAACACTTGAAATGCACCGTACGGGAAGTTGGTGGTTTAGAAACACGATAGATCTCGTTTTCTCTTGAATTCGAATAATAGATATACATCGTTTGAGAAGAATGGTAGAGTATATGGATTTATTATAGAAAATATAGAAATCCTGTAGAAAATATAGGGCTTCTGTTCGTGTGGAATTGGCTTGTATACCAGTGGAAATACGTTCAGATAGGCAATGGCAATTAGTTTTGGCAGATTGTATGTACAGAGGACAGTGTCCAGTACCATGGATCCACGGTATATCTCCTGTCGATCCTCAAACTTTCCATATTTCCACGGACGGGATCTTAGTGGGAATACACAAAAAGTTCTCACTTATGAACCTTACCTCTTCAAATGAACTACTGCTATACAGATGTTTTCCGGGAATGTGGTGGTGGGAGTGAATACGGGAAGCCGGGAACTTTGTAGATTGGATTCAACGAACTAGTGCTTATGTTTATTGATATTAGTCTACAGAGTACAAGGACATGAATCCTATGCCATATCACATAGCCAGTCACCGCGATTAATCACAGGAACGACTGAAGAATTGGAGATGAACCCTAGTCTCCACCGCGGCAAATCTAGGTTCGTATCGTCGATATTTCTCCTCTAGCTATATTACCCCGGACAGTTAAATGCCACTTATTGACAGGGTAGCGCAGTAGCTAAATTACTGACAGATGGTCGGATTGGTGGACAGCTCGTAGAAGTGATCTTTAGCGTGCTTGTCAGAATTGTATAATCCGTGGTAAGCGACGGTCTCACTTTAGCAGCTCGGGAAGATGCACGCCAAGACGGACGAGAGCTTTCCCGCCGCTGACGAAGGATTATACAACCTTTCATAATAGGAACATATTGGGGATTTGCCGAATCGAGAAAGTGGTGTCCTGCGATACTCGCTGTCGGTGCTTTCATGCTCACGCTGAAGATCATCTCCTGGGCCCTATATAAAGGGCCACCGTTCCTCATCATCGATGTTCTTTTCACCAGGCAGCAACAGCAGATCCAGTGAACCATCTTTCCCGTTCCAGCATCTCTCAAGAGTCAAGTCTATCCCGCAACATGCAGCTCACCAAGATCTTCCAGACCATCGCGCTCCTCGGAGCTTCCATGCCCGCTCTGGCGTGGAACAGACTTGACAAGGACAACGCTGTATGTATTCTCTGATGCCCAAATTTGCATCCCACATACTCACAACCCATAGGCCCTTCTGGTCATCGACCACCAGGTCGGTCTCTCCCAGCTGGTGCGCGACTACAGCACCAACGACTTCCGCAACAACATGTTGGCTCACGCCTCCATCGGAAACCTCTTCAACCTCCCCACCGTCCTGACCTCCTCCTCCGACGGCGGCCCGAACGGTCTCCTCCTCAAGGAAATCCGCGACATGCACCCCAACGCCACCTTCGTCCGTCGCCAGGGCGAAGTCAACGCCTGGGACAATGAGGAATTCCGCGCCGCTGTCCGCGCCACAGGCAAGAAGCAGTTGATCATTGGTGGTATCGTGACTGAAGTTTGTACGTTTCCTCCTTGATGTCATACCCATACCCCCCTCCTTGGAATGAGGAACCAGAGCTGATGGACCCAGGCACTGCCTTCCTCGCCCTCTCCCTCATCGATGAGGGTTACGAGGTCTATGCCAACACCGAGGCCAGCGGTACCTTCGACACCCGTCTGACGGAGGATGCCAACCGCCGCATGGAGAAGGCCGGTGTCACTCTGATGGGCATGTTCGCGATCGTCTGTGATCTCATGCGCGACTGGAGGGCCACCCCCGGTTTGAATGAGGTGCTCCCCATGCTTGACAAGTAAGCGATCCCCGTTCCCATTGTCTTGGCAGGTTATTGACATGCATCTTCAGGTACCAATTCGCTTACGGTCTCGTTGCTCGCCACTTCGCTGGTTCTATTGAGAACGGTACCTTGCTTCCTGTTGAGGCGAGTTTGATTTAAACGGTGCATGAACGTGATCATGATTAGGGGTAATGCAAGAGGATAGAGGGTGCTTCGTGTATACAAATGGGGATAGATAGATATGGTTATCGGAACATATATGCTAGAGGAATATAATACTATTTCGGTTTCGCGATATCGGTTCTATTGGCCACCATCTTCTATCCGGAACTGTAATACAGGCGCAATCAATCTTGGCTGAGACCGGCGACAAAGCTCCCTGCTCAACAACCTCAAGGGAATGGACAGTCATGGCGTGATCCATCTAGTGCTCGCGCGATGGTGAAGGATAAGAACCCTGTGGTCGACTCTAGCTGCCTAGCATATTTGAAATTTGGCAGATCCACATCGGGTCTTGCGATGAGAGTTCATAAGCCGCGGGACTGACTCAGACTACTAGTATCAACGAGCAACAAAGAACCGACCAAAGGACCAGAAGCGATGGCGATATCCGGGGACGTCCCAATGGTGAAGTCGCATCGAGCGACTGGATTTCGATTTGATCGCATTGCATGACGCAAGGGCCAGGGAACTCGTGACGTTGGATGGCGATAAGATAAGGAGTTTGCTCAGTTTGCACTTCTCACGGTCGATGACGTCATGAAAGCCAAGTCACTGACCAGCAATCAATTGTATATAAATTTCTTTCCTGTGAAGTTCACCATGACACTTTGCATCTCGAACTTCAATTCCTCAACATGGCTTGGTCCATTGCACTTCCACGACCGGTGTTCACCTCGCCCATTCTATCCGTTACGGCCCCTATCACAGCCGGGCTATTAGTCAGCTATCTCGTCCACCGTGAGTTCCACTTGTCTTGTCCACATTGGAGGCCAACCAGTACTAAATCACTCTCCATAGGCAAAGCAAAAACAAAGAACACCTACTATTTGCTCCGACAACCGCCCTTTTCTCCCCGTGCATGGCTATTCGCACCCATCTGGACCGTTCTCTACGGCACGATGGGATACGCCGCTCACCATGCCACCGTGACCGCGTCTAGCGCTGTGACCTCCACAGCCGCCCAGAGCTTGGGTACAACATGGGAGACCCTCTATACCTCACAGTTAGTGTTGAATTATCTGTGGATGCCCCTTTTTTTCGAGTTCCGTCGGCCTGCATGGGCACTGGCGGATATCGTCCTCTTGGGAGCGAACGTGGCGGCCCTAATGCACACGTGGTGGAAGACCGACCGCACAGCCTTCTGGCTTCTGGTTCCGTATGCGAGTTGGCTGGCATTTGCGACGTATCTCAATGCTGGGTTTGGCATGTTGAACAAGTGGACCATTGGAAAGAAATCTGAGAAAGAGCAGTAGTAAATAACAGACTGACTCTGGAATCTGGAATCTGGTTTTCTTGGTATTGGATCGTTCCGGTCGGTTTGTCCCTTGATATTCGATGCTTTGATATATATTGGACGATTATTGTTTGGCGAGTGAATGCGATGATCCTTTCGATTTTTTTTTGAAGTTGAATCAAGATGCCAATCTATCACCATTGACCTTACCTTTTCTGACAATTCCTCACTTCTGTTCATGTGGCACTGGGTGTATTTAAACAATGTATAGTGACTTCTTTACAAAGGTCATCACCCAGGTTGGACATAAAAGTCGTGAAAATGCAGGTGCATCAGTTATGCAGAACGAAAAACTTTTTCATGCACAATCAAGATCAAGCAACTATGTAACCACCCCCCTTCTCAGACCAAATGGACGTTCGACACAATTTCAGCTCAAACGCGGCGATCGTCTCGGACGCACTTCCCCCGTCGAAATCGTACTGGTATTCATCCAACGCATTCTCAATCGTAGTCTGAATCAAGGCGTCCGTCGTGCCCAACCGGGCTGTTAACAAGCAAACAAGCATATAGTAAGACCCTAAGGGCCGAAAAGCCACCTGGCTATCGGACAACAGCAAGATCTCCTGGGCGAAATAGGCCGCTTCCACGGGAAGCATCGTGTCCTGCGGGTCCAGGGCCCGGGCCAGATAGTTCAGGATAATAGCCACGGTCAGGGCGAGTCCGTACATGCGTTGGGCTTGTGCATACATCATTGTATACCATCGATACAGAGGTCCAGTCGCGAGCGGCGTCTCGATCGCGGTCGTTCGGGCTTGTAAGCTGGTCAGGATCCCTTGGTAAGTGTCATACAGCGACCGAGCTTCATCTCGCAGGGACTCAAATTCGGTATCGCCTGGCAATGTGGTCGCCATGCGTTCTCGGATCCTGGGGACCCGAGCAAGACATCGCATCATTTGTCCGTCGGGGGTATCGGCGTCGAGATCGCTTTCCACCAGGGCTTCGTACTCCTCTCCGCGGAGGCTAATGCGATCGGTGAAGAGACCCTCAAACAGCTGTTGCTCAATTCAGTAATAGGACCCTGCTTTTCGATCGGGGGTCCATACCACAGGGCCACGTAACGTCAGAAGGAGCTTCGCCTCGAAGTCATCTCGGGGACGGAAATTCTTCCGCGCCTTGAGAATCTGCGCCGCGCCTTCGGCATGGCCGGTTGTCATATTTCCCTTGGTGGGGATAAAGCCCTGATCGCTATCAGCGATTGTCGCATCAAATCCTCACGGACCGGGACGACCTCACCTGACAGAGCAACAGCAGCGTGACGGCGCACAGCGTGTCAGTACTGGACGCTTTGACGGGATCATCCAGATAGGAATGGAGGGTGTTGAGAGCGCGACCGTACTTCCCAAGCGCCTGGACGGACATTTTTCGCGTTGCGCAAAAATCCGAATGCATGCATACGACTGCATCAGTGGCCGTGTCCAGGGCCTCGTTGGTTCCCAGTCGCGCGGGGATGTCTGTCAAGAACCCTCCATACACCCAGGCGAGGTTCCATCGAATGTCCATTGAGGGGTGTATTGCGCGAACAAAGGCCTGGCCCAACACCGTCAGGGCGTTGCTGGGCTGTATGGACAGCCAGACTTCTGAACGCTCCTCGTCGCTGCTGCTTGATCGGTTGGAGCTACTCGGGCTGGTCTTGGGCGAATCTCCTTTGGTGTTTCTTTTTTTTGTCGGCACGGGCACGGTATATCCCTCTTGGAACTTGTATCTCCGCTGTCCAGATCCAATGCATGGGGTGTGTAGTCGGAGACATCGTGAACAGGAGGGTTGTTTCTCATCGCACTAGGGATCGATTATCTTAGTTCATCCAATCTCTCCCCATAAAGTGGGACTCTGTTTCACGTACCTTTTTCTTCTGTCGACGACAACCTTCACACGCCCGTCCTGATGGCACGCCGGGCATGATGTTTGTTGTGAGCGGGTCGTGTCGTGGAGGAATAAGAATCAGATACGTACTTTAGTAATTAATTATAGGGGTGCCAAGCCTGAGGCTACCCACCTTGGCAAGGCTGAGGTTTGAGGCTGTGAAGAAAGATTCAATAGCTGAGGGAGATTATCATTTCCGTTCGGGGATTCTGTTCCCCACTCATCATTCAGTCGTACACTTTGCTCGCTAATTTTCTAGAACAAAAAGAAAACAAAAGGGTGGCCCCGTCCAGCGTTTCAATCGCCCACGCCTTAACACACGACGACAGAGGAAACCGCCACATTGGCACTAGCTGTTTGCTGGAGGTAGACATAATACATAAAGGCAAGGCCCGTGATAGCCAGTTCATCCATCGCGACCCCGTTAGCCGCCGACGGGATCAGAATCTCCAAGCGACCGAGTTTGCGCAGAGTCAGCGAGCACTGCGGTTTGAATCTGGCCACCGCAACGCCGTTCTGGTCCACGCATTCGAAATCCAGCGATTTCAGTGCGCTCGTGGACTTCCATGTGAAGAAGGTGTTGGGGAACGCAAGGGACGCGAACGTGGTTTCGGATTTGAGGCGGGTCTTGACCCGGAGATTGAGGTCCCGCCCGTGGAGTCGGATCTCCATTTCCGGCTTTAATGCCCGCATGTGTACCGTCGCGAAGGGAGCGTGAGTGGCTCCCGCCTTGAATTCCATCTGGGGGTTTCGATTGTGAAGGTCGGCTGCATAGACCACCGAGTCTTGTCCCATGTCATTGATGATCAGGTGTCTTGTCGTCCAGCTGGTGAACTCGACTTTCAGGGAGCGTACGGGACCCTGGGTGTGGTATGGTTGAGGCGGATATTGCGGGTGTCCCACTGGGGCCTGATAACCGGTATATGGAGGGGGCATTGGGACATTGGGATCGGGATAGTGGTAGTGCTGCGTCTTCAAATCGTCAGCTTTGGCATTGGAGATCATGGTATTATTCCAATTATGTAGCATACCGGGTAGAACCCTTTGGTTTTCTCATCCATTGGAAGAAACGACATCATGGACAAATCGATAACAGTGAAGTAGTTGAATAGAGAGAGGTTGAATAGTAGAAAGATTGCCTGGTGAATATGACCGTCTTATATCTTTACTTCGACTTTGGCTTCATTTCCCGTACTCACATACAACCTTAGCCCAGGCTAACTGCTTTTGGGGCAACCCAGCGCTCGACGAGGCTTAGATCCATCCCCCCGTGGTGATTGGCTAGTTAAAATAACCCTATGACGTCGTACCAGGGGCGATGCATGCCGAATGAGGCAAGAAACATGGAGATCCATGGATCCTCCATGGATCATTCTGTCCTGTCATGTTAGAAGGTATGGCATCTGAGATATACTACAAAGTAATCCATGGATGGAATTCAAGTCCGAGATTGGTTTCCTTCTGTTTGCCGTAGTTTGCTGTGTTTGTCGATCTTTGTCTTGGCCAATATCGGTTTAGCGTAGAATCCGAGCTTAGTCATGTTCCATACCGGATGAGGAATAGTGTTGGAGTTCAACTCAAGTTACCATTTGTGCCAATTTGATCAAATCGTTCTTATGCGCAAACCTCACAGACAGATAGTTAGTAGTATCGATTGGAATTGGTACACGTAGTAGAAGTCTCCAGCTCCGGTTTTACAGTCTGTACACTAATTTAAACCTACACGGAAAATCTGAACATCTCGGCCACATCGTCGACAGTGCGAACGGTACGCAATTTTAATCGGGAATGACAATCGGGTATAGTACATGGGGTTGAATACTACTAACTATTAAACTCGGGTTACTGGGATGACCATAAGAGGGAAGGAATCAAGAAGAAAAGCACCAAGGGACTGCAGACAATGGGTCCCAACGGCCTAGAGCAAGATCATGCCAACCCCGGCAACCATCGCCGTGACCAGATACGCCCCGATTTGCCAAACGCCAACCTGGACTGCTTCTGGCGCCACCAGGAGGCCGGCAGCAGAGTCAGAATTCGAGGAACCGCCGCTGCCACTGCCCGTCGGCGTGGATGAGACCCTACCGGTACCGGCCGAGCCAACTTGAGCCAGCAGCGATGAACAGGTCCCTGTGGGATTGCTCGCCTTCTTGGTGGAGGCGGCGCCCTTGAAGTCACACGCTGACACTTGATTTTCCTTACCCTGTTTCTGATAATACTGGTTCAAAACGAACGAGAGCTGTTGCCGGGGACTGCACATGCTGTAGGCACCAAAGCGACCTTTCTTCGCGTCGTGGGCGAGCCCGTCGCAGACGCCGTCATTACCGCAGACCGTGCCGAAGAGCTGCCCGAAGTCCTTCTCCGACACCGAGTCCTTGACCACACAGGTGAGACCTTCCTCCATGCACGAGCAGAGATCGGCATTGGGGGTGGGCGGAAGGTCTTTGGCTTCGGCTTGCCAGCCGTCGCCCACTTTCGGGCAGGTCCGAGCACTGGCGGTGGGACTGTAGTCTGCGCTTTTGACTCCCGTCGCGGTCGCTTTTTGGATTTGCGAGGACAGACTGTTGAAGTCGGACATGGTGCTGACTTTCGACTTCTCCAGCGTCACAAGGCCGTAGTCGTTCGCCTCCTGGAAGTACATGTACACGATCCCGCCGCTCCAGACATTGTTCATCTGTTCGCTATACAGCACTGGAACGTCGTCAAAATGACGAGGCCGCGGGTGATTGCATCCGTATTCCGAAAAAAAGGCGGGAACCGGATAGTTGGCGAATTGCTTGGTCCGTTCCTCGTAACCCGACTCTTTAAACGACGACTTTCCACACCACTCGTAGATGTTGTAGCCGAACATATCAATCTGACTGTCTTTGTCTCCACAGACCAAATAGTCTGCGAGATCGCCCCGGACATCCTTATCGTCATCCGTGGAATACCCCACCGCCAACGAGTCCCGGTATTTCTTTTGCTTGATATAGGCTTTCATATCCCGCACCGCTGCCCGTACGAACGCGATCGACGCGGTATTGTTCTTGGAGTTGGCCACCTCATTCCCCGCGAAGAATCCAATGACATTATCATACTTGGCCACGGCGTCAATCACCTGCGTGTACCGTTTGTAAAGGTTCAGATTCCATTTGGGATCATTCCGCTCGATGGATTCGGTCGGCGAGGAGAGGTCGGAGATGAGGTAGATTCCGGCCTCGGCGAGCTTCTTCATACACTCGTCGTGGCTCTTCGAGGGATCGAGGGCGTAGGTTCGGATCACATTGGTGCGCAGCTTGGTCAGATATGGGATGTCGCGCTCACAGGCCGATGGATCCGCGAGGGGGTCGGTATACGTCGTGTCACCTTTTCCTGAGTGTTCTTCTGCAAGTCATTGTCAGTCAAAAGCTGTTAATGCGAAGAGATGGATCGCGATGGAACATACGCTGGTATGCAATACCACGGATGAAGCTAAGCGTTGACTGATTAGTCAAGGATGGAATATCTGGGATGGGAAGGGGTCTTCACAATTGGGTGCCATTATTGCTGTAGAAGAATTTCGATCCCTGAGGAGAGCGACCGTCAGTATCCCTGTGCTATAATTGTTCAGTGTGCATTTACCTTGGCAATGATTGTTGGCACATCAGCCAGAGCTGTTCCCAGTACAGTACCCAATAGAACGATGGAGAGCTTCATGATAGAACACTATGACTGTAGTGCAATAGAAAAGACAAGCCGTAATCCCTCGCTTCGCTCGGTGGCTTGAATTTTAACACTTAGTAAATATTAATATAGATATTTTTAATTATTTATATAGTTTTGATAAAGATTCAGATTATTAGAATTATTAGAATAATTTAAACTATTAGAATTACTTTAATCATTTAGATTATTTAGATTATTTAGATAATTAGAATTATTTAAAACCATTTGAACTATTCTAAATTATTAAAGTTATAAGAATTATTAGAATTATTAGAATTATTAGAAT
>ML739137.1:0-73297 GCA_009193565.1 Aspergillus coremiiformis | reverse complement strand
CAGACAACTACGTGAGCGCCATTACCGGTCACCATGGCAGAGGATCTAGGAAAGGCCCTGGAGCACGCTGGTGGGACCGGTCACAAAAGTGAAGGAATCTCAATCAATACCTTTCTAGCCTCTTTAGGTACTGCCATCGTCATCTTCGCAGTAGAATTTTTGCTCTTTTTGCTTCTCAAATCGAAGCTCACCCGCATCTAGTGAGTGCGACAAAATGTTGTTGATTAACGCGTCTGCTAACTTGACGTTGCCAGTCAACCTAGAACATACCTTGTGCCTGATAGAGAACGCACTGAACCATCACCTCCTGGTCTATTCCGATGGATTGGGCCTGTATTCCATACTTCCAGCACCGAGTTTATACAAAAATGTGGCTTGGATGCATACTTCTTTTTGCGATACCTGCGTATGCTTCTCAAAATTTTTCTGCCCCTGGGATGCATTATTTTGCCGGTTCTGTTACCATTGAACAAAGCTGGTGGTAAAGACCAGAATTTTTGGAATGCAACTGCATCTGGTGGCCAGTGGAATGTGACTGGACTGGATCAACTTGCCTGGAGCAATGTAACTCCGGAGAACACCAGCCGATACTGGGGTCACTTGATAATGGCTATTATCACAATTCTCTATGTATGCGCAGTGTTTTATGACGAGCTGAGAAACTATATCCGCTTACGACAAGCCTACTTGACGTCTCCGCAACATCGTCTCCGAGCATCTGCGACGACAGTCCTAGTAACAGCAATCCCGGAACGGTGGCTCACGGTTGAAGCCCTCGATGCGCTGTTTGATGTTTTCCCCGGTGGTATTCGCAACATTTGGATCAATCGCAATTTTGATGACCTCAACGAAAAAGTGAAACTGCGAGATGCATTAGCGCTGAAGCTTGAGGCTGCGGAGACAGAATTGATCATCAAATGTAAGAAAGCCCAGCTGAAGCAAGAAAAAGCCTTGGCGAAGAAGTCTGGGGCCAAACCAAGTACAGCCGGGAAACAGGAGAAGACTGCTTCTGAGAGGAAAGCTTCGTTGATGGCTATGGATGCTGGTATTAGTTCTGGCGATCCACACCAAGCCCACACCCTTGCTGAAGTCTTGCATCATGATGGCACCTCGAATCCTCAGAATGAGCCAGGAAAACGAAAAAGAATGAACCCATTCGATCCCGCCTTGGAGGCCGCCGGGGCGGTTGGCCACGGTGTGGGTAAGCTAAGAAAGTCCGTCATCGGGGGCTTCAGGAAGGTGGAAGGTGGTATAGATGGAACTTTGGCTCGGTCGGGTGGTTTTGTTCCGGATGCCTCTGTTGCTGCTCGAGATGGTGCTCATGTAGTCGAAGGTGCTGGTCCAGGGCGTGGCCCATGCTCAATAGATTACCCTCGATCGGAGTCTGATAGCATGGATTTGGCAGACTGTTCGCAAGCGCACGCGCCTGGGACAACTTCGAGCACCACAGATGTTGTGACCGGCTCGAAACCAAAACGGCCATTCTGGAAAGGTCCGGCCTTGAGCAATTCCAGAACGCGAAATCGAGGCGAAGCTGATGAGCTTCCTTTAACGAGACGCGAAAGTAACTTGATTGATGAGGATCGGAACAACACGCCGATGGAGAAAGAAAAGATTAAGAGGGACAAGCGAAGAGCTCGAACGGAGGGTGAACAATTAGAGGGTGAGAAATATCCGAGCGCTTACAATGAAGACTTTGACAATGAGGACTTCGGGGAGCCTCTGTGGAAGAAACACATCAGACCAAAAGATCGCGATACTATGCGACTGCCAATCTTCGATCTTAGCTGGATGCCATCGCTCCCGCTCTTAGGCAAGAAGGTAGACACTATCGATTACTGCAGAAAGGAGGTGGCTCGTTTGAATCTGGAAATCGAGGTCGATCAACAACACCCCGAAAAATTTCCTTTAATGAACTCGGCCTTCATCCAATTCAACCACCAGGTTGCCGCGCATATGGCATGTCAGGCAGTCAGTCACCATGTCCCTAAACAAATGGCTCCTCGCATCGTGGAAATTTCTCCAGATGACGTAATTTGGGATAATATGTCAATCAGGTGGTGGGAGCGCTACTTGCGAACCTTTGGTATCCTGGCCATCGTTTGCGCTATGGTGGTTGGGTGGGCCTTCCCTGTGGCGTTCACCGGTTTACTGTCTCAGCTATCCTACTTGGAAGAAGCGTTTACATGGCTCCAATGGATTTCCAAATTACCCGAATGGTTCGTCTCGGCAGTTCAGGGTATTCTACCTGCACTGTTTCTGGCCATTTTGATGGCCATATTGCCCTTGATTCTCCGGTTCCTTTGTCGAACCCAGGGCCTTCATACAGGTATGGCTGTGGAGCTCACAGTTCAGAATTACTATTTCGCCTTCCTGTTCGTTCAGCTTTTTCTGGTTGTAGCGATCTCGTCCAGTTTCTCGACTATTATCAACAACGTCACAAATTTCACGAGCTGGCCTCAGTTGCTTGCGGAGAACATTCCTCTTTCCAGCAACTATTTTTTTTCATACATGATTCTTCAAGCAATGTCGGTGAGCGCTGGTGCGTTGGTCCAGGTCGTAAACCTAGCGAGCTGGTTTATCCTTGGGCCCTTACTTGATACGACGGCCAGGACAAAGTGGGCACGGACTACGAATCTGAATCAGATGCAGTGGGGAACCTTCTTCCCAGTCTATACCACTCTAGCATCGATAGGTATGTCATTTCGTCACATCGCCATTACCTCTTTATTAAAGTAACAGATCGCACTGACGGTTGATCTGTAGGGCTCATTTACTGTGTCATTTCACCTCTTATTCTGGTGTTCAACGTGATCACTTTCGGCTTGTTTTGGTTCGTCTACCGGTATAACACACTATATGTTACTAAATTTCGCTTTGACACCGGGGGTTTGCTTTTCCCCAAAGCAATCAACCAATTGTTCACAGGCATATATTTTATGGAAGTCAGCTTGATCGGTCTATTCTTTTTGGTCCGTGATGTGCAGGGCTCAGTTGCCTGCAAAGGCCAAGCAATTTGCATGATCGTCGTCCTTATCCTCACTGTCGGGTACCAAATTCTGTTAAATGATGCATTTGGCCCTTTGATCCGTTACCTACCAATTACTCTGGAGGACGATGCGGTTCGGCGAGATGAGGAGTTTGAGCGTGCCCAACGTGCCCGGCTAGGCTTGCTCCAGGATGACGAGTTGAATTCTGATGAACGTCAACCATCTGATCATGAGAGACATAGGGGCCGCCCCTCAAACCAAGCCTCTCATGATATCGAGCTGAAGGATATCGAAGCAGGCATAGAGCGACGGGCAGAACCCCAGGCAAGGAGGCCTAGTCTCGGACCTAAACGCCAGTCTTGGGCTGACAGGTCTTCAAGAGGCCGGTCGAAGTATTTCGGAGCCAATTCTGACAATTCGGTTCCAACTGTGCAGCGTATTCGTGAGAAGATCGCAGAGGATGCTGAAGCTCAAGGGGCTCCCACAAAGCAAGTGGGTCAAGCATTATTTGCCGGTATTCATGATGAGCTGGAAGACCTCACGCCAGAAGAACGTGACCAGCTAGTTCAGCGAGCCTTTCAGCATGACGCTCTACGAGCTAAACGTCCCGTGATCTGGATTCCTCGGGACGATCTCGGGGTCAGCGATGACGAGGTGTATCGGACTCAACGGTTCAGCAAGCACATATGGATTAGCAACGAATATCAGGCATTGGATGGCAAGTGCCGCACCATCTTCAGTCGCAGTCCGCCGGACTTTTCGGAAGTGGATCTCATCCAGTTGTGAATACGGTATTTTGAACTTTTACACGTTGACCACACGCCCTGTGGTTAGCTATGACTCTCGATGATGAATTGTCTCATTTAGCTTTTGTTTTCTCCAGAATGGGTTGGTGATGGGCTTGTCTGGAACTGTATACATATATAACAATCCGGCCAATAACGTGTATATACATGTCTTCTCTTCAAGGTTAGCTTAGTATGGATTGAAATCATAGAACTTCATGTTCAGGGCCTCACGGCCTATGTAAACGTGATCGAATAGCAAATTGTGCCTACTCGACTTATATAACAAATCCATTTTCTTTCTTGCTGCTGTGGTATTGGATATGCTCGATTCAGAAGATCAGGGTGTCCAAATCTGACGAATCAATATCCTTTATGTAATATTCGGCTGTTCTTTGCAGAACTCTCGTACGATTCAATAAAAGATCTGTTTTGGTTGGATGAAATTAGTACTCAAAGGAATGTGACACATCATTTGTGCCTAACAAAAGATAGTTGCACATTAATAATTACTAGTAGTAAATAGCCATTATCAACCACTTCGTTTATACTCCGTACAGCATTCAGGGTTCAAATGATACCTGAGTAGCTTGTGGCATATTGTACTAGTGCGTCTCTCTGAGTATGCTTTACATTGTCTTTGGACATTGCGGTCAGGGAAGGGATTCTTCGAGGAGATGACACTTGCGTGCCGATGTATACTAATTTAGCGATCCTGGAAATTGTGCTCCGGAAAGGTTAGGTTCTTGTCTTGAGGATATCCTCAGTTGGCAGTTCTCGGTACAGTCCAGTACTCATACGCTTTACAAAATTTAACCTGTACTGCAAACAAAGAGAAGGCATAGGGCTTCACTGGTCGGCTGCTGGTTGGTTACCCCAGACTTCCTTTAGGGCAATACCCAGTACGAGGAATGTACATACAGCCCTTACATACATACACGATATCTTGAAATCATTCATCTATGCCAAGAGAGAGCCTACCAGTAGTGGAAATATGCTTAAACTTGCAGATCGCTACTGTTGACTGCGGAACTATAATTTGTAGGCTAATGTAATCGTCTCCCGAATGAAACCAACCAGAGCCGTATGTTAAAAAAAAAAAAAAAAAGAATACAAGAATAAAATAAACCCTAAGTAGATCGAGTATAACAAGTACAGGAGAGATATTTCAAACCCAAGGACGCCTAGTAGGAATTGGTTATCCAAGTTGTAGGTAGTACTTTATGTATGTATGTACTTTTGTTGTAGTTGCCTAACAGGTATGCTACCCTAACCAGGGACCCTTGCTCATTGATTATATTACTCTTGCTCTAAGCCGCAAATTTCATACCGGAGCACCGGCTTTCCGTAGGACTGCTTATATACCGTATAGTATAATACGAATAATAAGACCCGCTGGTTGGGTCTCGAGCCTCGATTCTCTCGTGCTAGCAAATTATTTTTGGATACCTACAAGGCCTATTTGGGAAAGATCGCACGTGTGCCTAGTTGGAAATCAGATGATTCTTGCAGTACGTACCAAAGTGAGAGTAGCAGCCGCCAGTCCCTGCAGTCGAGTTGCGTGGAATGGGACATTTGAGGCTTTGCGCAGAAACGAGGGATTTCATCTAGGATAGTACCTTGTCTTTCTACCCGACTCCTACTTCGTATTCAAATTATAATTACTTCAGGTGTTTGTTTGTGGTTGAATTACCTTAGCTTCCCTGATGAGAGAAAATTTTTAATTTTAATTTATTATTATTATTATTATTATTGTTATTATTCTGTGTTCTCATTTTTGATGTTTCCTTTGATTGACTTCGGCGCAGTCGCTTGTTCCATTCCAGTGACAAACATACTTTTAATCGCCTTCTAGTAAACTTGAGTACCTGGCATAGAGTGACCACCCGCGCAAGTTCTTTCCATTTGGAACTTACACAGTGTACTATACCCAATCCGGTACTAGCATTCATTTTCAAGTTCCATTTCCAAGGTTGTATAGACAAGGGAGGGTTAGTCCTAAGTAATATTTCGATATACAGATCAGCGGAAATGAGTTCTCGGTCGTACTTAGTAGGTTAGGTAGCTTCCCGAACATTTCAACCGAAGCATTGGTTTGGAAATATCTCAATATTTAGTAATTAGATGCTAATTGGGAAGGTACTGTACGTATCCATGAATGGATTAAGTAAAGCTGGTCCCCACCTATCAGGGAGCACATGCTTGGGCGAGTGGCTAGGGACGATCGTGTCCAGATCGACTAACATCGGATGGGGAGAGTTTTTAAGTGGTCAATGCATGGAAAATTCAGTGGGTCCAGTATGGGCGATACGTAAATACTGTATCTACTGTATCTACGGACTGGACTAACTGGGTTTAGCCGGATGCTAGACTCGTGATGTCGAGGACTCTAGAGGTTATCGTTCAAAGCGCATCTTCCTCTTCTGTACAGTGTACTCCGTACCGCAGAACAACTCCCCTGAACTAGAAGGGCTGGAACAAAACTAACTAAAAAAAAATATCATTTCTTTGCCACAGCTAAACTACTTGTTAACTAGTACTACAGTACTACGTTACTAGTACTAGTCAAGTCTCAATCTCCACTCTACCTGGCATCCCGAATTGATTTCCATATCAAGAAGCTACTGACCTCTTTCTCAATTCTCCTACCTTTTTTTTTTCTTTTGCTTTTTCTTTTTTTTTTTTTTTGTCTCCGAATGCTCTTTTCCCTAGAAATCTCTTCCCCGCGTGGCCCCCTCCAATTATCTCTCCCCCTTTGGTGAACTTCGTCCCAGTTAGCCCATCATGAGGTAAGTCGAAGCTTCCCTTCCAAGTTCAAGCTTGGTTGCGACCTTACTGACAGTCTCCACCACTTAAGGTTTGGGGAGCATCTCCGGTCGTCGATGATCAAGGAGTACTATTGGTACTATATCGCCTACGATGAATTGAAAAGAGCCCTGAGGACCGATTTTGTCGCCGATCCTGTCCCCTCATTCTCAACGCGCGATCGCAAGCCGTGGTTAGAAGATGATGAGAAACATTTCGTGTCCTTACTGGAAGCTGAGCTGGACAAAGTGTTCAATTTCCAGCGCATGAAAAGTGAGGAAATCGTCTGTCGGATCCAGACGAGCGAGAAGGAAGTCAGCGATGTGGTCTCTCGTCTAGAGACCACTTCGGGACCTCGCCGTCAAAGCGTTCGTTCAATCGTTCGCACCCCGTCCGATGAGGATTTCTTGGTGCTCGAGCAGGTCTTGAGTGATATCATCGCCGACGTCCATGATTTGGCCAAATTTACTCAACTCAACTACACTGGCTTTCAGAAGATCATTAAAAAACATGACGTATGCACACATTCTCGCTCCTTCCTTCTATGTTCTCCCATCCCCTTCCCTTCTGGCCCCAGCGCCCCTATCTCCAATTACTTCATACTGACTCCTCCCCATAGAAAGAGACCGGTTGGCATCTCAAGCCCGTTTTCGCGGCCCGACTTAAGGCAAAACCATTTTTCAAAGATAATTATGATGCGTTCGTGGTGAAATTGTCCAAGCTGTATGACCTGGTTCGGACCAAAGGAAATCCAGTTAAGGGAGATTCCTCGGCTGGTGGCACGCAACAAAATTTCGTTCGTCAAACCACCAAATACTGGGTCCATCCGGATAATATCACTGAGCTGAAGCTCATTATCCTTAAGGTATGCGTCCATGCTTCATTTTCCCAATGCGTAGCACTGACCCAAGAAGCACCTCCCGGTGTTAGTCTTCAACCCCGAAAAGGAGTTCGAGGAAGAGGACACTGCCATTTCCTCCATCTACTACGATAATCCGCAAACATGGGAGCTATACCAAGGGCGCTTGAAGAAAACGGAAGGTGCCGAAGCCATCAGATTGCGCTGGTACGGTGGCATGAAGAGTGACCAAATCTTTGTCGAGCGAAAGACTCATCGCGAGGATTGGACCGGAGAGAAGTCTGTGAAGGCCCGCTTCTCTCTTAAGGAAAAGAATGTCAATGCTTACCTGTCTGGCGACCTGACAGTGGAGAGTGTCTTTGAGAAGATGAGAAAGGAAGGTAAGAAGAGTGAAGAGGAAATCGATAATCTGGAGCAGTTGGCCCAAGAAATCCAATACCGAGTCATCACTCGGCAGTTGAAGCCTGTCACTCGAACTTTCTATCATCGGACTGCCTTCCAGCTACCCGGCGACGCCAGAGTTCGTATATCACTTGATACAGAATTGACCATGGTCCGCGAGGATAACCTAGACGGTAAGCAGAGAGCCGGAAACAACTGGCGCCGAATGGATATTGGTGTCGATTTCCCTTTCTCCCAGTTGCCCCCAGAAGACGCGGAACGCTTTCCTTATGCTGTCCTCGAGGTGAAGCTCCAGACCCAAGCCGGTCAGGAACCGCCTCAGTGGATCAAGGACTTGACCGCTAGTCACCTCGTAGAAGCGGTTCCCAAATTCAGCAAGTTTATCCATGGCACAGCGACCCTTTTCCCCGATCGCATCCATCTGCTCCCGTTTTGGATGCCACAGATGGACGTTGACATTCGGAAACCCGCGACGCGCCGGTTCGGTATTGAACGGCCTCTTCCCAGTACTTCACTATCAGCAAATGAGACTCCAGAAGATGATTATGACTCGGATGATGACGAATTGGACGAACAACGCGCAGACAACGGAGCTCCTCGGGATGATTTGTTCTCCGGTTCAGACGGGAATGCGTTGGATATAGAAGAACGCATCGCCGCTCAGCCCCTTCCTGGAGATGAAGATTACCCATTGTACGACTCGGATGAAGAGACTATTGATTCGGATGAACTGGAAGAGGCTCGGAGAGTTGGTGGAATGTATTACTACCAGCAATTGACCAAGTACTACGCTCAGCACGCTGGAAGCGCTGTAGTCACTGTGCTTAAAGCACTCATTCCTCGTCCGAGACCCACCAATCTGCCGCCCCCAGAACAGAGAGGAATCGCTGTCATGGGCAATAAGCGGACGGTTCAGCGATTTATCGCTCCCAAGGGAAAACGTGAGTTTGGACAATGCTTTGACAATGATTATCCATAGAGATCTAACATATCGTAGGTATCCATGTTCCGATCCGTGTCGAACCCAAGGTCTACTTCGCTGCGGAGAGAACCTTCCTATCGTGGCTTGAATTTTCAATCCTGTTGGGTACTATCGCAGCTACCTTACTGAACTTCGGTAACGACTACATCACATTCGCATCTTCCTGGGCATTCACCATTCTAGCTGCAATGGCCCTCGTGTACAGTCTTATGCTCTATATCTGGCGTGTAGATAAAATTCGCAAGCGTCGCGACGTCAAGCGGGTTTACTACGAGAAATGGGGACCCACCATCGTGGGCCTTGGTCTCGTGGCCATCCTTATGGTGAACTTTGGTCTACGAGCACGACAGGCAGGATTTGCTACCCGGGATAGGCATCCAGGATCTGGTCGAGGTTCTAACTCGGGCGAACTATGATTTTTCTTCCTCTCTAGTTTAGCTTGCTTTTCATGTTTACCTTGACCCTTACTTGACCTTTCGATCTATCCCCACGTCCCAAAATTGGCACCCGTTTGTTTATATTGCGTTCTGGTTGGAAGTTGTTGAGTAATCATGGATACCTCAAGTTTATGGATATGAAAGTACTGTATAAAAGCATGACTATGAACTCTTTCAGTCCAGTGAAGATTGACAACGAAAGTTGAATAGTTTCTCATAATTCATCTCGCTCCTCTGGTTGGTCTTCTGATGCGGAATCTCCCCGTAATACACTACCGCGTTTGAACATTAGCTCAACATTAGTTCCACTAGAGACTGTACAAGGGCACGCCAACAACGAATATACAAGACAGCCATACCATGATATTAAGTCCAACCTCCCAATCCAAACGAGGCAAATAAATAGGTCGGTATTTACAACACTCACGGGTTATAATCCACAACAGGGACAACAGTATCCTCCAAGCTGACGGCATTCTTGTTTGACTTTCCCACGCCTGAATACTTGTTCAACCAGCCCAGTACCTGTTGATGCCAGACGAGACTGTTTTCTTTATTGAGGACCCTATATCACCCGTTAGTATGTTCGTTGCCAATTTTACATTGTATTGAGGGAGGGGCCCGAGATTAGGGTGATGGAGAGAACATACCAGTGGTTCTCATCTGGGAAGTTCAGGAAACGGCTGGGAACGCCGCGTTCCTGGAGAATGTTGAAGAGAGAGAGACCCTCCGCGACGGGGAGACGGTAGTCCAGGTCGCTGTGGACGATGAGCTGGGGGGTGCTGAACTTGAGGATACGTTCGGGGGCCGAAGGGTCCCAGCGACGGTAGTTGTCGCGGTTTCCCCAGAAGGTGCCATTGAACTTGATTGACCATGTCAGTTTGGCTCTATTGCCATTGAGGAAGGTCAGCTGTGATGACACAGGTTAACTCACATCGTGTTGCATGAACCACAACTCGTCGGTCGAGACCTTCGCATCCGCGACAAATGTGCCGTCGTGGCTGACCAGGGCCTTGAACTTGCGGCCCAAGTCACTGCCCTGGATCCAGTTGATCATGAATCCGCCGTAGCTGGCGCCTGCGGCAACGCCATTTTCGGCGTCGATGTAGTCGAAGTTCTCGTTGACATACTCCCAGCCTTTGACGAGGTCTTCATATGGTAGGCCTCCTGTGGTACTTTGTTAGCATAGATAGCCTTGGTTGTGGGGGCCCGAGTCGTTCCTACCCCAGTTGTTTTGGATGGCATCTTGAAGTTCTTCGCCGTAGCCACTGCTTCCGGTGGGGTTTGGTGAAACAACTACGTATCCCTGGTCGGCGAAGACCTTGGGGTTCCACCGGGTACTCCAGGAGTCGAGCCACGAGTTTTGGGGACCACCGTGGATGTAGTAGACGAGGGGATAGGACTTGCTCTTGTCGAAATTCTCGGGATAAATGACAAAGGCGTGGATCTGGGATGGTCGTTAGCGGATGGCCTTCAAACTAACAGGGTTGAGGCACACATACGTCAGTCCAGTTACCCTCGAAGTGGAATTCATCGAGGATATGAGGACCAAGGCCTTTCAGCTCAGGGTCGATTTCGTTAGCAGTACCCAAGGTCTTAATCACACCCTTCTCAGGGCTGGCGATGTAGACATTCCAGCTAGTCCAAATAGCGGTCGACGTAACCAGATACGTGGAATCCGGCAACTGATAGAAGGAAGAAACGACACCGCCATCTGTGAAGTTCTTAGGCTTGTAGTTATCACTGGCGTCTGCTGGAAGAGAGAACAGCCGAGATCGTCCACTGTCTTCAACTCCAATAATGAGGTTGTCTTCATCGGCCCATTTCACGGTGTCGGGGGAACGGTCCCAGCCTTTTGCAAGGGAGGGGATCGTCTCTGTAGAGCCTAGAGTGTACACGTACACGGTGCGGCGGTCTGCCTCGTAGCTCTCCTCCTCCATCTGCCAGTAAGCAATTTTCTTGCTATCCGGGGAAAACGCCGGCGAGCCAGCATCGCCTTTAATACCCTTGGGAGTACCGGCGCTGTCAGGTCCATTGATTGGCACGGCCGTTTTCGATCCGTCATGGGGAACAAGGAAGATATACGAGGTGGTATAGTTGGCACGCGGAAGATCGTGTGCCTTGCTCTTGAAAGCTACCCACTTGCCGTCGGGGGAGATATTGTAGTCAGAGGAGCTACTGTCTGGCGGGTAAGGACTCTCGGCATTCTTAACGGGAGAGACAAGATTCTTGAGTCCTCCTTCAGCTTTGTAGGTGGCCTTTCCGTTGCTCTCTGTTTTCTTCAGGGTGCCAGAAAACACTGCATTAAATCTGGTGGTGAGATAGGAATCCCAGTGGCGCACGTATATGCTGTCGTATATGCGAGCCGAGCTCAAAGGCTTCGCTGCGAGCTGTTCATTGTACGCTGTGCCATTGGCGTACGACTGGGCGTATGCAACATATCGCACATCACCCGAGTCGATAGTGGCGACCTTGAAGCCAGAGAATGAAGCTGGCAACGAAGCTGCTTTGTATCTATGCATCTCGTCAGTGATTGGCCTAACCATTATATTGGAAACGAGAAGGCAGCACGTACCCATTCGCAAAATCGGAGATATCCGACACCCACAGCTCTACGCCGCCTGGAATGTCGGCATTGGTACCATTGACATACAGAACGGTTGAGTTATCAGAGCCCAACCAGACGATCTCCGAGACATCGCTATCGTTCGTCAGCAGTTTGATATCACCGGACTTCAGGTCCAGCAGATTCCACTTCGAGGTTGTCTCGTGGGTCTCGAACGAATATTGCGATTGCGAGAACACGGCGACATCCTAAGCAGACTATGTCAGTATTCGATCGCCCTGGTAACGCAATAAGCCGAGTCCATTCTTACACCAGAAGGATTAGGAATCGCTTCCGCCCTTCGCGGAGCGCTGATTAACCCCCTGGTGCGATTGGTTAGTGAAATGAAAGCCTGTGACACATTGGACAATTGCAACTTACTCTGGAGTGAGAGCCAACGCCGTGGACGCAGTAGCGGCTATGGCGAGCCACCGAAGAAGCCCCATGTTAAGTCCGGACTTCATCTACTCCGTAGAAGATGGAAGATTCACCAGAAAGGGACCCTGTGGAATGGAGTTGACACCATCGGCCATTTATAGAGGCGATTTGCACGGCACGGCATGTTCTCCGCATTTCACGACTGTATGTATGTACTAAGCCTGGTAAGGATGGATAAAGATAAGTAGGATGGAACCTGAACTATGAGAGATGATCAAACGGGGATGTTCTCCACCTCACGTCTTATGGTTGGCTTCTTCCCCATTCCTTGGGTTACATGCCAAGAGCCTTCCGATCATTTTAAGTGAAGCCTTCCGTCGGGATCGCTGTTGATAAGGCGGGATGGCTGATAAGTCAACCACTGGCAATTGACGTGCACTTATCAGGATTCAGGTTAACGCAGGACAAAACATATTACTTTTCCTTGGCGTAAGGTCATGTCACCATACATAATACGTATCCAGATTAATCTGAATCATTCGATTCCAGCCACAATGGCATGATGACATCCATTCATTCATGACGTGATCAGCATGGAAGCCTTGAGCCTCTAAACAGAATATCGTAGAAACTATGGAGCAGAGAGGTGGAAGAAGGGGGGAAAAAAAAGAAAAGAAAAAGAAAAAGAAAAAGAAAAAAAAAAGCTTCCTCCTGCAGATGCTCCACATCGGGAAAATACCAGGAAACCCCCGTTAACTACGGAGTACTCCGTAGATAGTCTAATATTCAAAATCATCGTCCACGCCTCCCTTACCGGTACCCTCTTTTGTGACCGCCTCCTGTTTCCGGTACATCTCGGCCACTTGCTTCGTCGTCGTCGCCTCTTCTGGCTTCTTATCCTCTCGTTGTTTAATGAAACGGGGGAAACGGAGAGAAACACCCTTTCCTCCACCCGTCGTACCCACAAACTCATCAGCCGCGGCTTGATACCGCGGGCTGAGTGTCAAATCGGCGGTCTTCACTTCCCACACCAATCGCGGCTCAAACCACACGTCGGGCTGGTCCTTAGGAATGGTCGAATGAGTGTAGAACGGCTTGGGACGATCAATGACAAGGGGGGACAGCTCCTTGTGAAGCTCCTCGAGATTTGCTTCAGAAAACCCGGTACCAATGTTGCAGATTGACTCGTAGGTTTGCGTGTTGGCGTTGTATGCAGCCAAAAGGAAAGCACCGTAGACGGAAGTCCGCTTGCCCCGCCCGTAGTATGCACCGAGAACGACTAGATCGAGTGAATCGCCAACCCCACTGAGATAGTCCTTCTTAACCTATACTCACAATGAGCTACCAGTCAAGGACAGTTGGCAGAAACATAAGAATCCAGAAATCCATACCTTGAGCCAGTTTCGACTCCGCTTACTAGGCTCGTAGCCACTTTCCTCCGTGTCCAACATCTTGACCATCAGACCTTCGCATGAGGCTTTGACACTCTCGTCCAGCAACGTCTGGATCTGATCCAGGACATTGGTATTACCGAACTGGGCGAACTGGAATTCGCCCTCGGTAATTTGGAATGATTCATGCAGAAGTTCTCGGCGTTCGCGGAGTGACTTCTTCACCGTAGGCTACGATCCCGAGTGACTCGTCAGCAGCAGCAAATTGCATGAAAAAGGCAGGTTATGAACGTTACCTCTCCATTGAGAAACAAGATGTCAAACGCAAATACACAAACTTTGACTTTAACGTCTTCAGCTTTGACATCTTTGCGTTTGCGAGTCATCAGCTGTTGGAATGGCAGAACCTTCTTGTTAACTGTATCCCAAGCGACGGTCTCGCAGTCCAGCACAAAGCTCTTTACGCCACCTTTAATCCAACCATCAAGTTTAGCCAACACATCAGGGTATTTCTTAGACAGATCTTCCGAGTTACGCGAGAAAATAGCGGCGAGACCTTTGCCATCTTTCTGTAATGTGTCTTGTGCGTCCGGGTAACTATGGGTTGCGTCCGGCGCAACGTAATGGATTTGTGCTCTCTCCCCGTCATATTTATACTCGCACGTGAATTCCTTTCCTTCAAATCGATCAAGCACTTCGGTGATGGACTTAGTCGGTTTAGCAAGCATAGGCTTGATGGGGATACCGGGCTGTAGCTTGCAGGCGTCGTGTAACTCGAATAGGCCATTTTGAAGCATCGCAGGAATAATGATCTCATAAGCAGGCAGTTCACTGTACACCGTCTTCAAGATGGCCTCACCCTCAGCCAACTTTTCAGGCGAGGGAGATTTCTCTCCCTTTAGGGCGGCTTCATGAGTCACCACAGCTTGGGCAAGAGCGACAAGAACGGTCCTTTCAGCCAGTCCTAATCTTAATTTTCCTTCTAAGAATCTGATGATATACTTGGCTTCGCTGGGGCCACCCTTGTTCTTGGTGATATCCACGCCCCTGCTGCCCTTACCCGCCGTTTCCGCGTCGGCGGCAGAGAGAAGTTTCTTAATACCGGAGATTTTCTTGTCCTGGGACCCGTGACCCTGGACTTTAGCGATCCCAAGAAGACCTTCATGGACTCCCCGAACTGTCAATGGCTTCGGTTTGAACATAGTAGGCTGGTTCGATCGACTCTTAGCGGCCACCAAACCCAGGTCTCCAATTTCATGTTGATCTGCCTTGATGACGGCCAGACTGCGGCCGGTACTCTCTCCAATAGCCTTCATGATCAGGGACTCGCCAATTCCCAATTCGATGCCAGCATAATCGGCAGCTAACTTGTTGATCATAAGCTGGACAGTCGGAAGGAGGTCTTGAGGAGTTAGCCGAAGGACTTGACGAAGGAACAGAGAGCAATGGGCGAGTATCACTAATCGCTTGGTAGTCATCTCAATAAGTGAGAACGTAGTACACAGTGCGGCATAAGGAACAGGAGCGCCAGGTTTCCAGTCAGGGTATGGCTCATTCCCACTCGCTTTCAATGTGGCCTGTACTTTTTCCATAGTTTTCCTCATCACCTCCGGCTTTTCCTCCTCTTCTTCACTAGCTGATAGTGCGTCGTCCTCAGACTTGTCTTCTTTGGGTGTCTTTTCACCCGACACTTTCTTCACAGTGGCCGGTTGATTTGCTTCCTCGGTTTCTTTCTTGGCCTTTGAGCGTTCAGGTGGTGGTGACTTGGATTTCTTCTTCGGGGACGTCGCTTCCCCGCTTCGTGGGCTCTTTCGCCTCCTTTTCTGCGTAGGCTGAACATCACTATCAGTGTCTTCTTCCTCACTCTCCTTTCTTTTCAGGTCCTTAGGATCATGGTGTCCATTCTCCCGAGTCGACTTCGACTTAGGCTCGGCATTATCCTCTTTGCTAGCGTCTTCGCTTCCGATCTCATTAGAGCCAGATCCATCTACAGCTGAAGATTCTTGCGTCTCTGGGTTTGTAGCGGCTTTCTGTGTCCTTTCTTTCTTTCCAGAGAAAGATAGTGTAGTCTGTTTCTTGGGAGCCTCCTTGGGGTCTGCATTGGAGCCGAAGAATCGCCTATATGCCAGAGAATATAACTGTTAGTGATGTCAACTACTCCGCCCGGATTAGTCCTATCAAGACGCACCCGAGAGTCAACTGGGAGTCACGAACATACCCCAGAGTAGCTTGCTTCCGACCCTTTGAATCTGCCATTTTGGAAAGCATATATGGATGATAACCACCGAGTATACGAAGGTTTGTGCACTGCGGAAAGGTACTAAATTTTCTTCGAGGCAGAAATGCGGTCACTGGTCCAATTCTGTATTTGGGGGGACGAGCACGACAATTGACTAAATAGAGACGTTGCCGTGCTGGCGTGGAGAGGAGAGGTTTCTGGAACAATGCACAAGTGGACATGGACGTCGTTTTCACTAGGAGATCAAGCAGACATTTGAGAAAGAAGGATTGGAATGGTTGTACTCCGTATTAAATTCCGAAATTGGATCAAATGCGGCGTTGCTTTTTATTGTTCTATTGACTGGCTAGGCAGAACAACCTTGGCTGCCTTCGCGGGAACGCGTCGCGAGATTAATATATAAGATAAGGATGATAAAAAATGAGCGCAGCCGGGATTCGCTGGTGGTCACCCACTCAACTACTAACGGAGTACTAACCAGTGGCTGGCTTGAACACAGCTAGGTAGAAAGTTGGGTCACGGGTGGGTGCTGACCAGGTGAGAAAAGGGTAAGTGCCGCTTTAAGGAAGGGTGAGTTTCAAGGTCTAGCCCAGGGGCGCTAAAGAGCACCGCAAGTTTAGAATTGTGAAATCAGAACTAGATACGGAGTACAGTTTCTAAGCTGTCACATTAACTATATTATTAAAAAATTAATAATATCTTATGATTTCTGAATAGCTTCAACCCAGGGATAGACCCCGGGCTTCCAGAAAGCCCAGCCGGAATGGAGACTCAAAGCCACATTTTGATAGATCATAAGATACTTTATAATGATGTGACGATTTAAGCTAGTATTTGTCCCTTGCTACGATGCGCACATACACCAGCCAAACATTTGCATTTTCGGACTATGGAGTACGGATACTGACGTGGAAATCTAAGAGCCCCAATTCCTTCCATGTGTACTTACACAGTCGTCATTCGGTGGCATGGGCACTGGGATTTTACTAACTTCAACCATTGCTATATGGCTATGTTTTTCGACTTAGGATTCCATTTAGGATAGGCAACTTGTGAGTACGGAGTACGGAGTACTAAGGGGGGAAATGGGTCCACCATCGTATGAGAAGTACCCATGTTCTGCCCCCAAGCAAACCCCCCCCTCAACGCGTCGTCTAGGTTCAATGTGCGCGGCGAGAGGTATACGGAACCTCTGATATGCCAGTCTGCTAGGAAAGGAGTCAGATTTATTCCATTACATCAATATAACTCTGCAATAGATATAGTGATTTTTTGATCTTCTATTGCCTGTCTGAAAACAGTCCATTGTTCGCTCCGTCTAGATAAATAGAGAATGTAAAGAGGGATAGGAAATATTTGTCAGTACTAAGGCTTTGTTGTAGTCATATTGCCAGTTATTGATGTCAACCACAATATATGCTATATGGCGCAGATAAACATCAACGACGAGTCGTGTTCTGTGGTTCCTTTCCCACTCATCCATCAGGGGTCTCACGACATTAGATACAGTGTCTAAAATATTGTCAGAATACAAGATATTGGTAGGGATACTAACAACAATTCAAATTGTGCCCTGTTCTTCGATAAAATTAAGGGTTTCCCGATTGATGATATCCATGCTATGCAACGCTATTCAAGATGCTGGTTTCTTTAAACAAGGTGTATTCGAGCTCTCTCTTCCCCATGCTTGTATGTACTGTACTGTACTGTACTGTACATACAAACAGCACAAATGTCACCTGTCACACCGCCCTATAAAACTGGCAGAAAATGTGGGGCGGAGAACAATCATGACGCTTCATCTTGCAGTTGCTTGGCTCTTATTCCAGATTACTACAATATCTCAAAACATTCAAGTTATCATATATTAACAGGTCCGATGGCTATTCCGTAGAGCCACATTCCTATATTTCACCTGGTTAGTTTCATTACAGGAGAAATGGAGTATTCACGGCAGGAAGCTTTCAAAAAGGTACATACAGACAGGCCCCGTACAATTACCATACACTAACCTGGTTAACAACTTCCAAAGCTTCGAGAACCATGCGTCGAGCTCAGCTCAGTTGGTCTCAGGTATCGTGGCCACCAGGCATCTCCAAATGATGTCTTCCAAGCCCTCAAACCAATGCAAAACATTCTGAACGAACTCTCAAGCAAAGGAGCACTGGATGAGAAGCTAGCAGAATATGCATTTTTTCCTCTGTCTCATATATTCAACGAGACCCAGAGGATTCCTGCCAATTGTTTGGAATTGGCCGTCAACTGCTTGCGAGTACTAATTGCTGACGGATGGCGAGAAAGCTTATCCCCGCAAATGGGCAAGCAGCTTATGATACTGCTCACACTAATCATCGGAGGTCCCCCGATGAAGGGTAACAATAATCAGCAAACACAAACCAAACCAGTGGAACTATCCATGGCTGGCTTCAACTGCCTTTCAGCCATTTTTGATGTTTTGGAGGGGCCTGTGGCGCAAAGAACGATCTATAATGAGATCGGCACAGCGACTGTCGTGGACCAAACAGTGTATGTCTTGCTTGAAGGGATTACAGATAGCACATCTGACAACCTTTGCGTTTCTGCGGCAAAGGCACTCCAAGCTCTTTACTATCGGATTACTGATCGGGTGGTCCTGGCCAGCATAATGCCACGGACCGTGTCGACGCTAACAAGAGTAATCAAACCAACAACTCAAGTACGACGGTCTTACAAGCTACTTTCTGCTTGTGTCAGGGTCCTCACACACATGGTTAAATCAGTCCTTAATGATCAGGTAGCCAGTGTTACACCAGAGAAGCCTGCCCCATCCCATAACAGTGATGATGCCCTCGTGCTTGACGAATCCTGGCTGAATGCCACGACTACACAAATTAAGCTTGCGCTTGCAAATGTTGTCCAGGTCAGGCGACATGACCGGCCTGAAGTACAAGCGGCGCTATTGGAACTATGCTCAATGGTTGTAGAGGATTGCCGTAGCACACTACAAGAGTCGCTCTCGCTAGCGGTTGAAACCATGGTCGTGCTATCTGAGACTGGAGATGGTGAATCGCCGAACAATGCATATTCAGCTCTTATGCATCTTGCCACAACTTATGCCGAGGTACTGGATTCTCTTAAAAACTCTCTGCATGCTTGGATCGCTGCTTTCCCGAGAACCATGCAAAGCAATGACGAAACACCAAAGCAATGGGCACTGAAACAGATATCAACGGCCTTCCAAATATTGTCTCAGATTCAATCTGGATCTGATATACTCACTACTGGGATTGCATCAGGGCTGTGTGACAGCGTTTCTGCCACCATCAGCCATTCATCTAATGGCCCTCAGCCTCTGAACCCCGAAACATCGGGCAATCAAACATTAGAGGTACTTCATAATGGACGCCAGCCAATGTCTTTCCCACCAGTTCTTCTAGAACATCGCAGCCAACAACAAACCCTCAAGGACCTCCAGTCCATGATATTCAGGCTCAATAGGTCTGAAGCCGGAAGTGATATCACGCGTTTAATTATTAACAGAGTGCATCAAGAAACTGGGAATACTATGGTTGCACCTTTCTGGCTGTCATTGGAATATCTCAAAAGTGGTGCTCATCTCACTACTTTTGATGAATTCATTTCATCCGACTTGATAGAAGCCTCATCCATGCATTCTACCAGGGCCAACATGATCGAAGAACTGTATTACATCTCATTACCGATACTGAGCGAATCTTTACCTGATGAATCGAGAGACTGGCGGATCTCAGCTCTTGCTCTAGAAGCCATCGCACTTCAGGCTCAGCAACTTCACGAAGCTTTTCGACCAGAATTAATGGACGCGTTATACCCTGTTCTCCGGCATTTATCATCCCCCAATCCAAATCTTCAGAACCATGCTGTGATCTGTCTCAATATACTGACAGAAACCTGCAAATATGAAAGTACGAGTACTATGATTATTGAAAACGTCGATTACCTTGTGAACTCGGTGGCATTGAAGCTAAATACCTTCGACGTTTCACCATATCCACCTCAGGTGTTGTTCATGATGGTCAAGCTATGCGGCGCACGGCTGATCCCTTATCTCGACGATCTAGTAGATTCAATATTTGGAATATTGGACATGTACCATGGATACCCAAAGCTTGTCGAGATGATGTTCAAAACCTTGGCTGCTATTGTTGAAGAAGGTACCAAGAGCCCGTCATTCCTAGCAATAGACGACGGAACAAACAGCAGACGTACCGGACATCGCAAGAAGCAATACAAGAGGCTACAGATTTCTGCTCTTGCTGAGGATTTGGCGAGCCAGAAAGCGAAACGTGCCAAGCATCTAGATGATTTCCCCGACTCTGATGAACACGCCTCGCACCCAGAACAGCCGTGGACAACAAAGCCTGATAAAGCCGTCGAGTCAGAAGAAGATATAGATTCGCTTCTGAATAAGGGAATAGAGGAATCAGAAAATCCACTACCTCCACCTCGCGAACTCGAAGACCAAGAAAAGCCACTGAGCAAATCGCATAACCTTTTGTTACACATCATCAAATCTATCCCTTCACACCTCTCCTCTCCATCACCTTACCTTCGCCGGTCGCTGCTCTCTATTCTGATACAGGTGTCACCGATTCTCTCAGAGAACGATAACAGCTTTTTGCCCATTATTAATGAAGTATGGCCATCAGTAGCTGCGAGGATCAGCTTTCCCTACGCCTTCAATACCAGCTCATCTACTGCCCTTATGACAAAGGAAGCATCACAAGTCTCAAACGACGGACCTAAACACGGGCCGGATGATGAATTCAGCTTCAAAGAAGAGATATACGTATCCACAACGGCCTGTCAAGCTGTGGAAAGTATGTGCAAGAGTACCGGCGATTTCATGGCTACTAGAATCGAAACCGAGTTCCCCCGATGGGAACGCTTGTACCGCCGCGTATGGGAAACAGTCCGGCAGGATGCCGAAAAGGCCATTCAGAGACGAACTCACCAACAAGGAAAGAACCAAACTGCAGAGAAAAACACAGATATCCTTGTTTCTCTGTCATTAGGCCTCTCACAATCACTATCTCTGAATACAGCAGGGTCCCCCTCAGGCACACGCGCATTCACACCGCATCATAGTCTCTGGCGAGCTCTGATCTCTCTATTCATAACCCTTCTCACACACATCCGTCTACCTTTATCTATGGGCGACCAAATCTGCGACTTCCTCGCAGCTTGGATCGCTCGATTCGCAGGCCCGGAGTATTACACGTCCCATTCATCATCCGATCAAGAGATCCCTTCTTCTATCCGCCCAGAAATTGATTCCGTCAACAACGCCATCGAGGCAATGGAAACCTGGAACGCCGACCTTACCTGGTTCATCTTCCAACAACAAAAGGCGCAAGTACTTGAAATTACACCTCGGAAAAGGACATCCAGTGCCCCCACGATAAGTGAAATTTACGAAGACCCCTTGAGCACATGGTCATCTCCAAGAAATACCCTGAAATTTGCCGAGCGGGTGTTTAATTAATCAATCAGCATACGGCATTAATGGCGGACTACTCTGTATAAGCAGACTATATGCATATGTTAGATCGAGTAAACATAGTATCCCTCCAAGACATAATAACATTCTCAGGCTGTTACTATGACCTATAGATTACTATCTAGATCATAATCCCGTATATAAAATCCGCTGCCATAGCAAAAAGGACAGACAATAATACTAGTACTAGCAGATCATTGCTGTGAACTGAACTTCGAAAACAATACCCGTCACTAGCCATAACATGGGTATGCAACGAACGCAAAGCCTAAAATGCAAGGCGGTAGGCGGTCCTGCTGAAATCCGCGCTAATGAAACCTCGTGGACCTCGAAGCCCAGAAAAGGGTAGTTTTAGTTGATTACAGCGACACAAATATCTCGACAAGTGCGGCATTGTCTTCTTTTTAAATGGGTTAAAAATGAAGGAGTGAGAAACTGTAAAGAGTTGTTATGATATGTCCTAGAGGAGCAAAAATTCTTGTTCACGGTGTAGTGAGCCTGATATTCTGGCCCTGCTAAAGATACACTGCATAAATACTGGCGATATGAGGGAAAGGGCGGCGGTGCTTTGCCAAGTTTTGGTCTACAATAAGTATGAAAGGACTAGATGAGAAGAAGTTTGATTGGCAGGCACTAATCTCAACAATTTTTTTTGTCTTTTGTCTGGTTATTTTTCAAACCAGAAACATCATAACAAGCCATACTGACTGTTAACACAAAGGAGTGGAAAGGAGTTGGAATCAGCACTGAAAGCCACACAAAAACATCCCGAAAGAATTTTCCGTAGGAAGGATAGAGGCCATGAATAGATCGGCTAATCTACTCATCATCGCTCTCTTCTTCACTCTCCGACTCGGCATTCTCAAGCCACTCGAGGAAAGGCTCGGCAGCCTTACGGACCTTCTTGCTGGTAGAGATATCAACGTACTTCTTGCTAGCCTTAGAGCCCCATGCCTTGAGAGTCTCCTCGGAGATGATATCCTCCTCGAAGAGGCGGAGAAGAATGGCGGGTATCTGGCCGATCAGTTCGGGGTGGTCCTTTCCAACAAAGCGTTCAATACCACCCAGGAAGGCCTTCTCGTGACGCTCCGAGGTAATCATCTTCTTAAGCAGGCCAGCACGGCCGGGAATCTGTTTGGCGACCTTGTCATCGAAGATGGTTTGAGCAAGAACTGCCAAGGTCTTGTGCTTAGACTCGATGCCATATTCCTTGGCCTTCATGTAGACATCCACATCGCTGACTTCGGCGACACCGCCCTTTTCAGTGGCAGTGTTCTGGACCCAGCTTCCAAGCTCGTCATAGGCAGAAGGGCCATCGACACCATCCTCATCCGCATCCTCGATAACAAGGGAACGCTTCAAGTCATCGGGAAGCTCCTTGGCCCGGGCACGGACGGCTTCTTCAGAGACGTCGACGGCCCATTCCACGTCATCGACATCCTCGACTTCAATGCCCTTGGCCTCCGACTTAATGCGACGAGTAAGTTCATCATCACTGCCAGCTTCTACGCCAATGTCACCATTCTCAGCATCGCCATTATCAGAGTTGCTGTCTCCTGGGCTGCCGCTCTCTCCATTCGCTGTATCATTCTTCTGCTTGTTCCGCTGCTCACGACGGGTCTTCTTGTCAGCCTTGTTCTTTTTCCCTCCCTTTCCACTAGTTTCGTTGCGGAGAATGAAGGTGCTCAGTTTCAGACGAGAATCAACATCGGTACGCTGTCCACAGGCTTTGCAATCCAGGATAATCTTATCATCCTTGATGATGATGTCGGTCTCGGGATTCTTGCACTTCTTGCAGAGAACAAATCTGGAAATGAATCCATCAAGGTAATCCTGGAGCTTGGGAGCATCATGAGCGCCATTAATGATCCAACGATCATCGGTCGGCTTGGCGTTCGCCTGAGCACCAAGCTCGAATCCGAAGTACTTGATCACATACGCGGGAGGACGGCTAAGGGATTGAGCGACCGAGTTCAGGTTGACAACGACGGTCTTGATTCCATTGCCCTTGCCCTCGATCTTGGACTGCAGGCGCTCCATCTTGTAACGATAGAAGGGATCGGTAATATCCCGACGAATGTTGATGGTAGCCATGGTGAATAAAGATGGTGATTTCTTTAGGCAACTAAATGAACTGGGTGTCTGAAAACGAAGCGGGGAGGATTCCGGACTAGGACTGTCTTGAAATTACAAGACATGCGTAGTGAGTTCCTGATTTTCGAGGAATGGTGGCGGTTAAGATCGTCTCAACGGAACGACTTGCACAGCGAATATGGCAGCCCCAAGCTTTCAGCCACAGGACTGGGAATGTATACTACAAGGTTTCGACGCGGGGCGAAACGTTTGCAGCTTGAGCGGCAGGTGGTATTCGAGATCTCTGACACAGGACGAATACATAGACAAGTTCTCGATCGACTTTGTTCTAGTGGCTTTCTCCAACGAAAAGAGAGAGAAACCAACTGGGTGGTTTTTCTGTAAGGCAACAGGAAAAGACAGATGTCAGAATTTTCACGTCCCTTGATGACTTAATGGCTGACGACGAGATGACCGTAGGACTAACCAGAATGGCTTTGATGAATCAAACTGTGCAGTGAAAATCCGTAAGCCGTGTTTAACAGCTTCCCGGCAAAATTTGGAAGATGTGGCAATGTCAAGAACTGATGGCTTGACGATGGGAAATGAGAATGAAGAGCGAGTTGGGATGGGAAAGAAAGAGAAAGAGAAAGAGAAAGAGGAAGGAAGAAAGAAAATTGTTGCCAAATAGAAAGGGACATTTGATTGATGTGGTTCACCGCCAATCCCGGCAGAAAAAATAAAATATGTGAGGAAAAAACCTGAAAATCCTGCCGGCCGATTTCCGGATTAGTCAGTTCCAAGGACACGTGCACAAGGCCAACGCAAACAATGGGTTTCGGCGTTCCGTCGGAGATTTAATTCTCCTCGGTTGATTTCTCTCAATTACGGAGTAGTCCAGTATTTTATTCCCTTTTAACTTCAATCTGTTGCGGGATATGCAGATACAAACATACAATCCGTGGTGTTTTACAAAACTCTTACTACAGGGTTCCACTAGGTATTTTATTCATATAGCCACCAACAAAATTGAACAGGAAAGCCCTGATGTCTACAGAGTACTCCGTACCTATCTATCACACCTCTGGCCATTGGGAATCTGGGCCCGGGAGATTGCACTGTCCTCAAGAAGGGCTAGGCCGGTTTCTGTAAATTGATTTTCACACAAGGCACCTACGTATTGGTATCGCTGCTATGCAGGGTCTTCTTTTGACTTAGGCACTGTTCATGCAGCTGATCATGCAGAGGTATTACTAGTACTAGTAATAGTCTAGTAGGTATATTCACTTTCGGATACGTGCATGTAGTATGTACTGTACATACATACATACATACATACATGTACATACATACATACAGTACTATGTGGGTGGGCTTTAACTCGGTCCATTCAATTGGTTTCACTATGAAGCATGGCTCTCAACATATCATGGAAGCGTTCAGATGCGTAGACCTTCGACTGGCAACTTTATGGTGGCATGTCTCGCAGTCATCTCAACATTTGGACTCGAACTCATCAGCTATAGTATATGTATGTACATCGGACATTAATGTTAGTATTAGAGGATGAGATATGGGCAATAAAAACATGCTGCGCTAGAATATTCTCAGAATAAAAAGTCCCCAACTACTGATAAGATTTGATATGACTGTGCGTACAAGTTTATAGAAAATATTTGAGGAGTGTGTAAGATGGATGATGATGGCATAAATGGGCAGAGAAAAATATGACTAACTGATATTGTGAAAAAAAAAAAAAAAAAAACAGAAATAATAACCAGCTACTAACTAGATACTAACATGCAAAAAAAAAAAAAAAAAAAAAAAAAAAAACAATCCAAACATCCCCCAACACAACATCAACTCCACCCTCGTTACTCGACTATCTCGGTTGAATCACCGCCGTCGTGAACAGGTCGAAGATCAGTTAGACATCTTCTTGCGAGAGGTATGAATTTCGTTTTTCGTCCCCATGGAAAATTTTCCATAACCATCTTCTAGTACGGAGTACGGAGTACCACTACTACTATCCTTTGTCCCCACATACCCCACGCACCCCTTCCCTCGACACTTCATGCAAGTCTTGTAAATTAATTAAAGCGACCCAGAAAAAGAAAAAGACAATGTCGTTAAATCTCTCACTGTACCTAGTCACCGACTCGACTCCGGCCATCCTCAAAGGCCGTGACTTGTGCACGGTGGTGGAGGAAGCTCTGAAAGGAGGTCGGTTTCTTTCTACTTCTCGGCAAATTCGCCACTAACGCTTGGCCTGTAGGTGTTACGGTGGTCCAATATAGAGATAAGACAAGTGATACAGGAGTCCAGGTGCAGATCGCTAAGAAACTGCATCAGATCACCCAGAAGTATGGGGTTCCCTTACTGATCAATGACCGTGTGGATGTTGCCCTTGCCGTTGGAGCTGAGGGTGTACATCTCGGTCAAGATGACATGGGTAAGATATTTGCTTCTGACTCATAACATTCAAGATCTAAGTCATTGTAGCTATTGAGCAAGCAAAGCAGCTTCTTCCTAAAGGTGCTATTATTGGTATAACCGCCGCCTCGATAGAAGAGGCTCAGAAGGCAATCGATGCCGGCGCCGACTACCTCGGAATAGGAACCGTGTTTGCAACACCAACGTATGTGACCTGTGTCACGAAGCAATCTAGTAGCCATGCTGACCTTCCCTAGCAAAACCAATACCAAACACATAATCGGAACAGCCGGCACACAGGCCATCCTGGATGCCATCTCGGACACAGGTCGCTCTGTCGGGACCGTCTCAATTGGTGGAATTAACCTTTCAAATGTTCAACGAGTCCTTTACCAAGCCAAAGCTCCCAGAAAGGCGCTTGACGGTGTTGCAGTAGTCAGTGCCATTATAGCCGCGGAAGATCCCAAGGCTGCAGCAGGGGAATTCGCGAAGCGTATTGCTACTCTACCGCCGTTCGTACCAATCCCAGCAGCTCCCCAGATTCGTGAAGTTGCTGCATTGCAGGAGGAGGTGCCGAAGGTTGTTCAAAAAGTGATACAAGCGCATCCCCTTGTGCACAACATGATTAACTTTGTCGTTGCCAATTTCGTTGCCAATGTTGCTCTGTCGATGTAAGTTTCCCTGATCCCAAGTATAACTGTGCATACATAGTTAACTTGAAGTGTCTTCTAGGGGTGCATCTCCGATCATGGCCCCATGTGGGGATGAGGCTATGGATCTCGCTCAGTTCGACGGCGCCCTGCTCATCAACATGGGTACATTGACCAGCGAAAGCGTTCCCAACTATCTGAAAGCCATCAAGGCATACAATGAGCGTGGTAACCCTGTCGTTTATGATCCTGTTGGCGCTGCCGCTACACACATCCGACGTGGAGTAGTCAAACAACTTATGGCGGGGGGGTACTTCGACCTCATCAAAGGCAACGAGGGTGAGATTCGACAAGTCTTCGGAAGCAGTGCTGTGACCCAGCGCGGCGTCGACAGTGGTCCAAGCACTTTGGATAGCCAAGCCAAAGCCACTCTAGCCCGGGACTTGGCTCGGAGAGAGCGTAAGCAGTCACATTCTCTTCTTTACTCATCTCAAATAGATGCTGGTCTGACCGAAAACAGGTAACATTGTTCTTCTCACTGGTGCTGTTGACTATCTCAGCGATGGCGAACAAGTAATCGCTGTGGAAAACGGACATGAACTCCTTGGACAAGTCACTGGCGTACATTTACCCACCTGATCTACAATCATAACAGCAACATACTAATGAGAGAAATAGACCGGTTGTGCCGTCGGAACCGTATCCGGCTGCTTCCTAACCGCTCACCCGTCCGATAAACTTTTGGCTGTCTTGTCCGGCATTTTAATGTACGAGATTGCAGCGGAGAACGCCGCTTCGAAAGAGTACGTGCGGGGACCCGGAAGCTTTGTCCCTGCGTTCCTCGACGAGCTCTATGCTATCCGCCAGGCAGCCCTGAAGGGCGACCACAGCTGGTTTACGGGGCGGGCAAAGATCCACGTGATCGACTTGTAGTTTGCAACGAATATCACCGATGTTGTTAAATATCCCATCGACCTATACCCTGGGTTACAGCGATAGAAGAGTAAATAAAGCCTAATAGAAAAACCATCTCCAGCTTACGAAAGAATAATTCTTCTTGTGCCTGAGAAACAAGGCCGAAAAGCCACCATGACAAAATAGTAGTCTTACTACTCCGTACTCTCCGTATTTAGTACTAATAACTTCTCCGCATACTCCGTACCCCTCACGGACTTACTTCCCCGCCCGACTTCTTCCGCCCTTATAATGACTTGTAATCCCCATGTTCACCTTCATCCAATACCCCAGTATCAATCACCATACACCAGGTAATACTAATAGGTACGGTACCTACCTCAGTACAAATTCCAATCCGCACCCAAAATGGCCACCATCTCAAAAGCCACCGGAATCCGTAAGTCCCCCATCCACAAACAAGATACTGATACTATACACGGAGACCTAACAAACCCCCAAGGCAACCCAGCCCTATTGTACGTCCACGCACACCAAACCCCATAACCCAATAGAACAAAGCCCTCCTAACAAAACCACCCGCAAAAGTATCTGCGACATCCAAGAGAAATTCCGCCCAGCAATCTACGAATTCTCAAAACTGTACGCAAACCATCTCACCCCGAAACAGCCAACCCTCCCAGCAAACACCGGACAAAACAACCTCCACGGGAACTCTAACCGCAGCACAGAATCCCAACCGCAACCAAACTGCTCACAGCGGCCAACACGCTCCAAATGCCCATCTACGTGACGACGCAAAACCGGTCGAAACTCGGCGATACCATCCCGGAACTGCAGGCTCGGCTTTCCGTGCCGAACGTCAAGGCTAATATCGACAAGACCCTTTTCTCGATGGTAACGCCTGAGATTGAGTCGTTGTTGCCTAGGGTTTCTGCGGGGGAGATGCCGCTGGATGTTATTATTGTGGGGATTGAGACGCATATTTGTGTTACGCAGACGACGTTGGGTTTGTTGGAGCGTGGACATCGGGTTTATGTCGTTGTGGATGGGGTGAGTAGTGTTCATGCGGAGGAGAGGGGGATTGCGTTGGCGAGGTTGAGGGATGCTGGGGCGGTTATTACGAGTAGTGAGAGTGTCTTGTTTGAGGTGCTGGGGGATGCGGGACATGGGGCCTTTAGGGCTGTTAGTGGGTTGGTGAAGGATATGAAGGAGGAGACGAAGGGGGCGTTGGAGGTTTTTTCGAAGATTTAGGTATGGTTTCATCTTTTTTCCCCCTCCTTTGGCTCAGCTTGTTATGTTGGATTTAGGGTTGGGTGGATATTCGGGATTGGCTTATGGTATCATGCTAATTCTGCTAGAAAAATTATTATACATCGGTTTCAAAATGCTTGATGTATTGGATGGATGTCAATTTGTATGACCGTAGTCAGGATATTACTACTACGCTATAAACCGACTACTGCATAGTACAGGCGAAGTCATAAATACCGTCAACCCCCCAAAGGTTAAGCCACCATGCAAATTTACGTTACATTCGCAGACCATCAATGCTGGACCCCTAACTTATTTCATTTAGGGTTCGTCACAGCGCGAGTCGATGGTTGAGAAGAATTGAGCCACCCAAACGCCGAGGCAACCCCAATGGGGTTGGAACCCCATGGCTTACCCGTCCGTGTCTCGTCTGAGGATACTAGCGACGATGCCGGCTGGGAGGGCGCCGAAATTGCGTCGGTACTGGAGCTATTAGGTCCGGCTGCAGCCGAGAGTGTTCGAGTGGAGGACTTGGTCGGACGTAGGACTTTCATCGGACGCGTTCTAGAAGCCTTCCCTGTGGTGGAACCATTGGAATCCAATTTGACATCGCGTTTCCACCCCCAAACCCCAACGGGCTCTGCCCTCACCGGGCCCTCGGGCGGAGAATCGGGAACCACAGCTGACTTGCTCAAGCTCGTAGATGCAGCACTCCTTGATGGTTCCTGAGTGTCTGAAGACGCCTTTCGACTCTCTTCAGGTTCCTCAGTAGATCCTCTGACCGACGCAGATGCTGACCTAGACTGTCGAGAGAGACTCGTAGGCGGACCAATCACGCCGACTGAGTGGCAATTCGTGTCAGGTTGAGCGCGAGCGTTGGCCTGAAGCGGTTGTGCCGTGCTCGCAGTACATGAGGCATCCGATGTCGTACGCAGGAACTTGAAAGCCGAGTCGTCTTCAGGCCGCACAAGAGGGATCGAGATCTTATTCCGTTCATCATCCACCATAATGATTTTGTCTTGTGAGAAGAGCAACTCTGCATTATGAGAGCGAAGGACATCACTGCCAATTACAATCTGAATAGAAGGATCATTGAGATCGACATCACAGACAAGGAATCGGACAGTCAACGTGGGAAGCTGGGGGGCAGGGCTACTCGGCCGGGAAGATGATTGATGAACACTAGCCTCGGGCAGATACATCGGAAGCTTGATGAACTGCAAGTCTTCCTCCTGTGTTACTAGGCTCTCGAGACCCAACTTCCGAATCATAGGGTAGCCAAGTGATGACTTATAAGATCCCGAACAGACAGCAGCGTACAGAAGCGAACCATTAGAGAAGTTCGTGGTCAACCAGCACCGGATAATGCAGGGAGCCGGGCCGAGGAGGAATAGTCCGGGTGGTGGGATAAGAGGAGATCCGCCAGAAGAGCCCATCATCCTGCTGGTGGTTTCCAGCCCCAGACTGTTGGTGCGAGCCGAGTGATGAGAGTGTCCTGATGAGCTCAATCGTCCGTCTGATCGATGGGACAAAGACCGCTCGGTCAGCGGATGACTTCCCATGCCGCTCCCAGTTCTCAGTGGCAGCTCACTGGTAGACCGACTGGCTTGTCCATAGTAACCATGAATGGCGCTTTCATCGAACCGAACGCTGTTCGCCCTGGATGTTCCTCGCCTAGGCTCCTCTTCGCCCTCCATTCCCATGTTCCCCATAACCCCGTGATGTTGTCCCTGATCGAAACTCTTGAAAGCGTCGGCTGGAGAATGGAAGACAGGCTCTGCAAAGGAAGTAAGGGATTAGCTCCTAGCCCAGAGCGATTCGTAGACGAAGTGAACACACCTGCGGGTATTGTCCCTCCAACAGAAGAAGGAAATGGTGATAGTGGTCCCCAGACGCTTCTCAATCTTGCATCCTCGTCCCTTCGTCGTTCAAGTCTTGCAATTCGTTCCGCCTGTTCAAACTGCGTAGCATGGAGCTCCTTCAACTCTTCGAAAACGCGCCAGATGTCGTCGCGTGAAGCAAAAGAAAACTGGGCATCCATATCCAAATAAGCAGAAGGGAATGAAGCAACTCAGTCTCAGTGAGGGTGGCGAACAGAGCAACGACCAGGGAAACGACACCAATGTATATAAACACCGGACCCCAGAAACCAGACAACAATGAGCTCCCCCTGCGGGCTTATTTTTATTTTTCTTTCTTTCTTTCTTTCTTTCCCTTTTTTTTTTATTTTTGCTTGCGTTAACCGACCAGGGCTACGTAGCCCACTTTATCCTCAGTACTCCTCCTCCCTCTGTGAGACGGCCGTAAGGCCGTCCACCCGATTTACTAAAGATGAATATCCGTAGCCTCTGCCAAAACCGTATAAAATGTTAGCACCGTGTCGCTGGGGTGTGTTTAGTCAACAATGCTAGTGAGTGGTGAGACCAAACGACGAGTCGAAAGGGGTAAGGTAGAGTCTTGATTCGAACGGAACGAGGACTTCAGGGTGAACGAGAATATCCAATGAGGTGAAAGGTGACACTGTAGCTTGTGTAAACGGCCGCAAGAAGTTCGAGGTAACTGCAATCAAGGAGTTTTAGGATCGATCGCACGCTTTCTGGCCAGAAAACCGAGGAGAGAAATGATCTGCTCTGCAGGAGGAAATGCGAGTCGCTCCGGTGCTTTTAAGGGAGATTTGAAACTCGAGTGATGGCTTGCTCAAAGAAATGAAAGAATTTCGCGGGATGATGAAAGAAATGGAGTTCGTAAGATCGTTGAAGAGGAAAATTAAGCGCTGTAAATGAAACGGACTGGTGGGATTGAATAGGCAAAAAGTCAAAAGTCGTTGTTGGTCGGAATAAGTGAGGGGATAAGAAATTCAAATTAAATACATGAACTGCAACGGCCGTCACTCAGTCTTTTTTGTCTCCGACGGATTTAAATGAATTCTACGGAGACCGCTTCCGTTTCACACCAGGACACATGGCAACAACATTCAACTACGGGGACTTATTCAGAGTCCAGACAAATCGATAAGATTCTAGCTTTGATTTTCTAGGTCTTTCTTTCCTTGAAAACGTGGTAAATTGTCTATCCGTGTGGATCTCAGATCCACTTGATGCCAGTGTATAGTATCACTCTCTCTACCTTGGCGCCTCGGTCCATGGAGGGAAGACCGATGGAAGCCTTTCAGGTCCTTGCTCCGGCCAATTCACTTGAATCGTTTCCATAATCGCATCGTACACTACCCGATAACCATCCGCCGTCAGATGTAGCCCTTTTCCGCCAGGTTAGTCAATACAATTAAAAAAAAAAAAAAGTACGCAACAAGGAAGAGAAAGACACAGACCATCGGTAAAGAAGCGTTCGAATTTTTCCAGGCTCGGTAAATCTCTCGAGCCAGGAAGTGGCTCACCCTCCTTCCAGCCAGTGGCAGACATAAAAGCACTCCATACATCCACAACGGGAACGCCGAGCGAAGAGCCAACTTCGCGAACTGCCTCCGCATATTTCTTAGTATGTTCGGCGGTCCGACTGGGATGAGCATTCCCTTTTGACTCATCAAATCCTTGCAGTTGATACTCATTTACAGGAGGCGGGGTAAGGATGAGGATATGGGGATTTTGAGCCACCGTCACAGGATGTTGGATGATTCGCGTGAGGTTCTCTTTAAATACATGCAATGGAACGTGCTGGGCGCTGCCGGGGAGACATGCATCGTTGGCCCCAAAAAAGATAGTCTATTCTCCAAGTTAGCATCTCTACTAAAGATTCTTGGAAGCTCCCCATAAAAATCAACTAGCGTACCATAAACCGGACATTGGCTCTTTCCGGGGTGGGAAAGAACTTGGGAAAGACATTGACAGCATGGCCAGAGGTATAACCGCTGTAAGGAAGATGGATTATCAGTAGAACAGCCAGCAGGGAAGTTCGATGTCCTAGTGTAACGCACCTGAAACCGCGATTTATCACATCCAGGCATCGGATATAAGCTGTATATGCTCAGTAACTGTACGATCAAAAGAATGAAAGACTACTTACCATCCTGTAGTGCTCCATACAGTCCAAATTCGAGCTGTGGATCACTGGACATTTGGGTGATGGAATCACCAAAGAGGATGAACTGATCATAAGGCTTGTACAAAGCCTCTGCCTCAACGATGGACATTGCGAAATAAAATAGTAATGATGATGGTGGTGATAATTGCTAACCTGAGTATACTTTTCTACAAAATCAGGTAGCTAAGCAATGACGTTGAATAAAAGAATATATGTCGAGAAGGGATAGAAGGAGAGAAAATATTAAGCATGTGAGGTACAGAACGATGGAGGGGCTTTGCTGGATATACTAGTAGGTAGATGTAGTTACCTAGGATCTACTAATACTAAGTACTGGGTGGTCTAGGTTATTAGCAAGTACAGTTTAGGTATCTCTCGGGGTCATGGAAATACTTCTCATGGTTCTGTGGTTTTTCCACCAACAGGCTTGGCTCTCGCGCTGGTTCAAGTGGAGACTTTTCAATTCCACATAATTTACTCCGTAGTAAGGTACCGATTAGGAGTATCGTGATGGTAGCACTTAATAGGCATGTGGTATAATCTGAGCTTCCAGCATGTGCTAATTTATCAAGCAGGCTGTTGTCATCTCTCTCTCTCTCTCTCTAAAAAAAAGCGCTACCATAATGGGTACTAGGTACCAAACTACAACTACTAAATACCATTGGAAGGCACACGAAACACCCAAACTGGCAGCAACACCAACGGTTTCGAACATATCGGGAAATTCATTGATATCAGCTATACATCTGCATGAAAGTTACTCTGATTAGAGTTAACTTACAAGAAAGGACCGATGAAGCCTCATAATTGCCTAGTAAGGGTAATGTTGCTTCACTTCCAGCTTCGCTCAGGTACGAGTCGACTCCGTGTGTCGCCATGACGGTCGTTACGACTTGATCAACTGGTACACTTAAAGTAATCATCAAACTACACGCGCCCATATATCAACACCATTCTTCGTTGACTGCAATATCCTCGAGGTTGGGATAATCGAAGCTGTCAAGGTCGCTGTACCGGTGTGAAAGACAAAAAAGATGAGATTGGCTAATTTCTTAGTAAAAGATACCTAAGTAGTCAGCTTAGGCTAGGGCTATATTCCAAGGTGGGTTTCATACGTTCCATGGATCTCCCCGGGATAGGTTCAGTAGGTGTCATGACGTCTGAAATGCTCTTGATGAGATGGACTAACTGTATCCTGCTTTTCTAATATGTTCACTATCCTCTTTTCTCCAAGTTGGAAAGATCTTTTCTATTTCATATTGAGAGAGAATAGAACTTTCCTTGTATTAGACGGATTGCTACTGATCTTGTTATAGATTATATTAAGCCTCACTGATAGTTCACAGTACCCTCTGAAGTCTCTGACTGACAGATATCTAGGAAATCTTGGGGAGGGACTTCAGTTTCCACAGGACATCCACGATTGCAAACTGGCTGCTCATACAGTTATATTGTGTTATAGGTACTATTTAGGTACTTTGAAGTTCAATGTAGGTAGTCTCTGCTTCTAGAAGGCCTGGAAATCTATAGTACTCCGTACCGTGACCTCCTATCCATTTTATTTGTTAGAAAAAACACTTAGTGGTAGTACCATCATGCAAGCCAGAAGATTATATACCCCAATTCAGTTATGTTCTAAAAAAAAAAAAAGTAGTACCTATACTATACAATTCAAATCCAGATGCATAAATTATTATTATAAGATCATTATTTATTATTTGTACGTGATATAGGCGGTATATATAGCTTGGGATGAAGAGCAGCCTAGTTCTGTTATTGATCACAGGTCTTCAAACAAGAGATCCATTTGACAAACTTTTTTGCTTCTATCTTGAGGAGAGGTGGACTGAAACATAACTGGTAAGGGGCGGGAAGTATGGAGTATCTGCTATGTTGAAGAATTTACTTCAATATTGAAGTGGTGAGTTGGTGTACACATCCAACCAATTATTGAATTGACTGCAGGCTGATCATGCTGGAATGGTGGGGTAGGTACCTAGGTACAGGAAGGAACCTACCTGGAAAGTCGGTACGTAGGTACGTATGTACCTATTAGAGTAGTACTCCGTAGGTACTAGATACTAGTACTAGTACAGAGTAGTACTAAACTACCTAGTAGTATGTACAGAATATACATAAATTACCTTTCTTACACGTTTTATGGAAACATGGATCGCACGTGTTTGGAGGGGAACTCATGCATTTGGTTGTTTTAGTATGGAACAATTCTCCGAATTATTTTCTTAATGGTGGCTGACACGTCCCCCAGTGTAGGAGAAGTATCTGATATCATACATCGATGATCAATCTATCATCAAATCAAATAATGTGTGTGTGTGTTGTGGGCTCCATTTATTTGATAAGTTTATTTCATCTGCGGGTCATCTGCCACTGTCGGATTTATCAAGTTAGGCAATAGACCAACTTATAATGTCATGCCTCCCTCCTACTCCTTCCGTCTTTTTTTCTACTCCCATTTTGTCCACAGCGTGTCTATTATGACTATAGCCCTTTCGCTCCTTTGACTTCCTTCAAATCTTTCCCTGTTCGCCCATTCGTTGGTCCGATGCCTTTTATCTCTCTTTTGATCTAAGGCCCTTTGTTAGGTGTGACCTCACCGCCGTTCACCCGCTTCCAAGCTAGGTTGAAACGGTCCACTTGAGTCAACTCAGTGAGACTTGTTGTATGCATTCGTCTCCTCAAATTTCTGTGGTAGATGATATGTTTTGCAGGTGGTATGTTCCCATTACCCCGCATGCCTTGCCGGCAGCTTGTTCTAACTATGGAATCAGATCACTGCGTCTAACCAGAAAGTAACTACCGCTTCAACATGCCTCGCTCTGTTCCCTCCGATTTTACCTCTCTCTCACAAGAAGGCGGTCAAGCCTCGAGCGAAAATGATCAGCAGAGATCAATCCCTCGAACAGCTCCCCCTTCTCCTACCGCGGTTAGACAAAGCCACAGCCTTCTCTCAGAAGCACACACCGGCTATCAATCGCTAGACACGCCATTGGAAATTGGCGAAACAACGAGCTTGTTAAGCAAACCTCATGGGTACAGTCGAGGTATACTAGGGCGGTCGTATACCAACCTCTCTACCGGCTCGGGAACCGATGTCAACTTGCGACACACACTGTTGGCTGGGAGCATCCGCCGGTCACGTCATCACAGCCGTGCTAATTCCCAAGCCCTACGATTCAGCCGACGGGGAAGTATGGATGCAAATCAAGCCGAGAGCCTCGCTGCTTCAATCAAAGATGGCCTCACATCTTCTTTTATGGATGATCGAACCTGGTATGATCAATTTACCTCGACCGACTGGGTGCACGATAGCATTGCGGACGGTGTCCGCCTTCGGCAATTGCGGGCGCGGAGGGACATCCGGGGTCGACTTTTGGCATGGCTGGACGGTTCTCAGGGCTGGGTTCTGGTTGCAGTAATCGGATGCATCACGGCTGCGATCGCCTATTTTGTGGACATTACAGAAGATGTCGTGTTCGATTTCAAGGAAGGGCTCTGTACCACGCGATGGTTCCGTGGCCGTCAAAAATGCTGTGTGGACGACCCTGTGTGCTCTGCATGGTGGCCATGGTCCAAGATCTTAAGCTTCTCGAGCGCAGATAACCAGTGGACGGACTTTAGCATGTACGTGGCATGGGTAGTTGTCCTATCCGTCATCTCTTGCTTCTTCACAATGCTCACGAAAACGGTCGTTCCTTCGTCAGTCTCACTGACAACGCTGGATGAAAATTTGGGTGCGGCATCATCGCGAGGGACGAAGCACACTGGTGGAGCTGGCGACTCCCCGGGCTCCGATATTAGCTCACGGGCGCTCTATTCGACAATCCCCACACGTCCTGATACGGTTTACTATTCCGCGGCGGGCAGCGGGGTTGCCGAAGTGAAAGTGATAAACAGTGGCTTTGTCCTGCACGGGTATCTTGGTTTCAAGACACTGGTTATCAAAACCATTGCCCTGGTTTTTAGTGTGTCATCTGGTCTTAGTCTAGGGAAGGAGGGTCCGTATGTGCATATTGCGACTTGCGTGGGAAACATTTGCTGCCGCTTGTTCTCCAAATATAATCGCAACGACGGAAAAAGACGAGAGGTACTAAGCGCGAGCGCTGCGAGCGGTGTCGCAGTAGCCTTTGGTTCCCCCATTGGCGGTGTTCTCTTTAGTCTTGAAGAAGTTAGCTACTATTTCCCTCCGAAGACGCTTTTCAGAACCTTCTTCTGTTGTATCGCCGCAGCCCTCTCTTTGAAGTTCCTCAACCCTTATGGAACGGGTAAGATTGTCTTGTTCGAGGTGCGATATCTCAATGATTGGGAAATTTTTGAGCTGGTGATATTCGTGTTTTTAGGTGTGTTGGGAGGCGCTCTTGGCGCACTTTTCATCAAGGCATCAAGTTTATGGGCTCGTTCATTCCGAAAGATTCCGGTCATTAAGAGTTGGCCAATGTTGGAGGTAGTCCTTGTTGCGGTAGTGACTGGGTTGATCAGCTTTTGGAATCGCTATACTAAGCTGGCTGTATCTGAACTCTTGTTTGAGTTAGCCAGCCCCTGCGATCATGAATCCTCATCGCCAAATGGGCTGTGTCCAAGCGAAGATGGCATTGGCGAAATTATCCGCTACCTACTGGTGGCATTTGTTATCAAAAGTTTTTTGACGGTTGTTACATTTGGCATCAAAGTGCCTGCGGGTATTTATGTCCCGTCCATGGTTGTTGGCGGTCTTATGGGACGGATCGTTGGCCATGTGGCACAATATTGTGTGGTGAAGTATCCAACGTTCCCCTTATTTGGGTCCTCCTGTCCGGCTGTATCGGGGATGGAGTCATGTGTGACCCCAGGAGTGTATGCAATGATCGCCGCGGGGGCTACCATGTGTGGCGTGACCCGCCTGTCAGTTACGTTGGCGGTCATCCTCTTTGAGCTGACAGGCAGTCTTACTCATGTCCTTCCATTCTCCTTAGCTATCCTCTGTGCGAAATGGACGGCTGACGCGATCGAACCCCGTAGCATCTATGTAAGTACCTTATGGAAATTCATATATGCTGCTACTGAACTGCGGGCTGACATGAATAGGATCTTCTGACTGATATGAATTCGTATCCGTTCCTTGATAACAAGATACAAATCGTGTCAGATGCAGCGCTTGGGGACCTCGTAAGACCCGTGCGTAAGAGTCGCATCATCGATATCTCAGATTCGCCTTTTGTACCAGCCACAGAGTTGCGCTCGAAGCTTCAAACCCTTCTTATTTCAGGCGAATTAGATAGTGGCCTCCCTATCTTACGCCACGATGTTCTGTCTGGGTTGATTCCCGCGCCCGACCTCGAATATGCGCTGGACAACCTTGAGGATGAAGAGAACACATTATGTCTGATGGCGCTGGATACAGTGTCGGTTGTGTCCGATAGTGATGATGAAGATTGCAGTCGGGTGGACTTTGGCCGCTATATTGATCCGGTATGTAGATAAGAGTTCGCTCCGTTTTCCCACTAGCTGACGCGTGCATAGGCTCCTATTGCTCTTGATATCCATTCACCTGTGGACCTCGTCTACCAGTGTTTCGCCAAGTTAGGCCTGCGATATTTATGCGTGTTGCAAAACGGACAGTATGCTGGTCTGGTCCACAAGAAGGCCTTCGTGAAATTCATGAAGGACAACGAATGATTCTCTTCAAGCAGGTTGAGCCAGTGACGTGGCTGCAGAAAGATAATGAAATCGCACACATATTGCCCACATTCTCAAAGCATCGTTTGGCGTTATGTCTCGGAGCCTGCATGAATTTCTCGTCATGGCCAGCTCCTTTTCTCATATTGCATATATTTGATTGTTAATCTTGATCATTGTGCAACATATTAATTATGGTCTAAACTGTGCTTTTCTCAGCGTTGTCTTATTACTGCCGAGTTTATATCAGCGGCGTTTGTTTTTATATATCTCTTTTCAGTGGAGTTGATGACTTTCCGTTTTGAAGATCCTCCATTAGCAAGCGCCTCCTTGGCTGCAGATGCTCAGTATTGAATTGAACCGGGAAGAGTGGCATTTATGCTTACCTGTATATAGACTCATGACCATTGCATACTATGCACATTATATACACATTAAGACAAGGAGGACCATACCAACGGTGCGCAGCATATCAACTTCAATTTACCCGTTTATATCCAACCATCTGAATCCTGATATCACCCTCATCTTTCCATTCTGACGAGACAGGCTCTCCCACCCACTCTGTCACCTCCTCCGCACTCGCCTTCTTCCACCCTTTCTCCAAAAGCAACGCTTCATCCACCGGGAAGAAGGTATCACACTCAAACCCGGCTTTCTCCCCATCTTCCTCTTTCTTCTCAACATTCGTCATTACAATTCTAATAGGCCTATCCCCTCCCAGTCTCAAAGCAGCCGCATAGATCTCTGCACCACCAATCACAAAAACATTCCCCAGCATTCCGTTAAACCTCTTATCCACTGTCTCCAGCGCAGCCTCCAGTCCTGAACTAACGATCGCATCTGTAACCGACCCGTCATCCTTATTCTGCACGGCAGTACTAGCAGCCGCTGCTGCGAGTTTTGCCTTTTTCCCCTCCAACTCCTCTAGGACCCTCCGACTCACATTCCCCGACGCATCCCGCGTAACAACAACATTAATTCTCTTCCCCAGCGGTCGCAGGCTCTTCGGCACGGAATCGTACGTCTTCCGACCCATGATCATTGCGTTTGTTGTCCCCGGACGCGGGGATCGAGACGTCACGCGTGCGAAGAAGCTCATATCAGCTTTTATGCGCGGCCAGGGAAGGGTCCCATTTAGGCCGATTCCAAGGAGGGTTTTTTCGCGCGTCGGGATCGGTGTCGTTGCAACTATCAGGGTGAGGGGGTTTGTTGGAGGCATTGTTTGTAGGTGGAGATAAAGAGGTAGTGGTGGATAGGATATATTTTAATAGATTATATAGTGAAATACCTTTGATCGTAGTAGGGCGTAGGACCTTAATGGGTAAAGTAGGTTATGAAATCTAGTCCTTCAGAGAAATGATGCTGCATTCTTGTCTTATCGGGGCATTTATTTGCTGCTTTTACTGTGACCGCCTACCTCAATCCCGTCTTAAAGCCTATTTAGGAAGGCGGTCTTTGATAGATTTCTATAGACCTCCGACCGTGGCGGGTATTTTTTTGACTTGTATATTTCTATCCTGATAACTCGGCCGAAAGAGTTGTTTTGAATCTGAAAATCACTGGAGGCAATGATGATATATTGGATTAACTCCGGAAATTGTTTTACCGGAAAATAATCGCTTTTGCTGGTATAACAAGCTCGAGATTCTGGCCAGGATAAAGTTACACTATTTGGATGGGGCAACTGATGGAGTGTTAAATTATTCTGCCAGAAATTATATTTCATAATTGCGGAGCGCGTTAGCGCGAGCTGCTCGGTACCTAATCTGGGCTGTCTAAGGTTGCCCAGCGTTTTTCCAGTTTCTCCTGAGCTCTGATTGGTAGTTGGATTTACCCGTCACGTGGTTATCATTTTGCCGTTTTCAATGCTTCTACCGCCTTACCGTAGAAATAGAAGTGCTCCGGAATTGCCTTGCCAGTGGTTTTCAACGCGGAACCTTATATTTCAAGATTCATTAAGAACATAAAGAAGGATACTACTGAAATTCCACTGCTATGTACAAGCTCAATGGCCAAATGCTGATACAGGATATTTACCCATGAAACTGAAAATTCGCTTGCAATGCTCAAATACTAGCACTACTCCGGAGCCCATATGCTTCGTAAACCCATCGTTCAAGTGACTAGGAACGCAACAAGTTAACAACCTTTCCTTCAATGACAGATCCAACAGGATACACAATCCCACTTACCTTTAAAACCGCAGGAACTGCACCCAACCCCCCGATCAGAGATCGTCATTACCCCCCGAGATACATTTCCCCAGCCCATAGAATTTGAACATCAAGTCGCGAATACCAGCGCCGCAGTAGAAGTTCTCATCCCAGGTCTCGTTCCTCCCTATACTGAGCGTTCCACGCCAGGTGCCACCGTGACTCATCCGGAAGCATTCCTTTTGGCATACCCAGTACTTCCTCTGAGCAAATGCCTTCTTGAGGGCGCCTTGTATGGTGACGACGTCGGCCGTCGTATCACAATTCTTGCCTTCGGTGCTGGCTTCATAACACCATCTGAAGCCATCGGTGGAGCCGCATATTTTGTCGCACTTGTTCTGGTTTGACATGTCTTTGATCTTGCGTGCCATTGGGTATATCCATGCGTTGATGGCTTCTTCGCCGTTGTAATTGCACGCTGGGAAGGTGTCGATGAATTTCTTAGGACACACTGTGACTGGAGCTCGTTTCTGGAGGCTTCTCGTGGTGAATTTGGTGTCCACTTCTTTAGGGTCATGGAGATTGCCCCATAGCTTTTGTTTAAACTGTGGAGGTAGTGATAGGGCAAGTGCTGAAGTTGTGTGCCAGCAGACAAGGACAATTAGTAGACTTTGAGTGAAGAACATTTTGTAGGGGATTGTTGATGATGACAACCAAGAACTGATCAGATGATTTATCCAGAGTATTATATAGACCCCGGCATTGTCTACTACACTGAACGATTCCTAGTTCGCACGGTAGATAACTACTACGAACTACCTATCATATTGCGGGCAATGCTAAGACTTCGGGAATGCTTAATACCTTGCTGCTATCGTGAACCTTCAGGCCGAAAGGGTAGATCGAGTGACTCTCGGGGAGAAATAGTTATCGACTATGGTGAGATCAAACAAAGAAATCCCCAACATAGATCTCGAAAATGCCACTTAGCTTATATTAGCCCATGGCTATAGTTTGCGTTTGCTTAACCTTACCTTTGCCCGTTGCCCCGTTGCCCTGTGCGGCTATCACGCTGTCCACGCCTGTACAAAGAGCTTCAGGGCCAAGAAATGGGGTAAAAGTATATGCACAGTACAAAATCAAGGAGGAGGGTAGCATAAACTGTATAGCGTACTAGGCAACATTCAAATCACACGACCATGCTCCCATTGTGCTAGCAGGGGGGGTTATAACATTCATGGTCATAAGATGGCCCTGTTCATTTGGATATCATCTCTTTGTATGGAAGAACAACTTAACGTGGCGCATTGGGGCGACTGCGGGGCCTTTTGTTTTTGATCATAATGGACCTGATACATTAATTGCCCCAATCTCTGATCCCCTTGTCTGCCTGACAGTGGGAGTTTTGAAGAATATAAGATGTTTGAAATGTCAGGTAGTAGTACGATTAACACTTCTGGTGACACTGACCAGTGGACGCAGATGATAGAGCTCTGGATTGATACATAAAGGTCTCCAGAGAGTCAACAGTCAAGGGTACTAGACAGAGTACGACCTCAGGCTACTCCGTACAGCTAAGAGAATGGGGAATTGAGTACTCCGTAATCATTAATACCTTACCGATCACATCCATTGATCTATATATAGCAGTCTTAATTTTATTCCTGGAGAATACACCTTTCCCTGCATGAATGTGTTATCTCTTTATCTCTTACCGTCTCCAGAATCTCTTTATGTAAATACTAGGATAACTGACAGAGGATTATTTGAAGCTGTAGGATCCATCCAAATGACTTTCTCTTGGAAGAAGATTATAGAAATGAGTTGATGATAGATCTAGAGATGAATATAGTGTTATATATAGGATGCTTGTGCAGAATTAACATCATAATGGTTAAATCCTTTCTGGTTTACTTCGTTATCTCAACAGATGACCAAGAGCATCTTAAATGCCATCAAACCATTTGTGTGCCAAAGCCTCGTGGGCCGTAACCCGCTTTTCTGGATCAAGGTGCGTCATGGCACAAATAAGGCTTTTGAAGTCTTCATCCACGCCCTTCCAAAGGGAAAATGGTTTGCGCGGGTTGTCTTTGTTGAAACCATCCCTAATTACTTCGAAAACACGGACCCAGGGATTATCGCCAAGAAACCGCAAAAGTCCATTCAATCCATCTTCATCAGCGAAATACGAGATTTGGCGCTCAATTATAATCGCCAAAGGGTCCACGCCCTCTTCCAGCTCTTCTTCACCGACAGCAAAGATGACGCGCTTATGAATAGCGTAGATACACTGCGTAGGACTGAGTTATTCCGAAATCAAAGATCTTATCAGTGTACAGTAGTAACTTACGACAAGAGCGAAGGAGAAGATATCAGATGGTTTATTCACAGGCCCTTGGGCGTGGGCCTCAGGACTCCTCTACATCATGTTCCCCGCCTGTTTTCCAATCATATATGATCCAGGGGGAATATAAGCCGCATCTTCGAGATCACCAAGTTGGACTCTCTCAATGATAACTTCATTCTGGTGACTTTTCCAGTTAATGAAGATATTGTCTGCCTTGATATCTACATAAAGTGAGTTTCGATTAACAGTTGCGTGAAAGGTGTACCCTACCAGTGTGGACAATATCCCGATCATGCATTTCTGCGATACCAAGAAGAGCATCTTTAAGGATCCTTTTTACCGTATTGAGGGGCAAGTCTTTCTGAGCGAGGTGTAGGAGATGGTCTGCGAAGTACTCAAAAGCGAACATTGACTTCTCAGGGATGGTGTCTTGGGCAAGACGGACATGGCTGGCATTACTACATAGCCTATTATTTACGGCTTGAAGGTCATCGAAATTAACCGTGTGAATATACTTTAGGATGAACTTTTGGTCATCGGCGCTGGGGTAAATGGTAAGCGATTGAATAGAAAGGGATGTATCAGTGGGAACGAACGAGGCAACGTAAACTTGACGTGGAGGAAATGCTTCTTCTTGAAGTACCCGTTCGATTCTATATTTGCGACCAGACTGACCGATGTACTCCTTAGAGTCTATCGGAGTACTTGACATGGTGTTTGCTTTGCGATAAGAGGGGATCTCTGAGGAAAATCGGTTGCAGTTGGAAAGTTTAGGCCTCGAGAGACCCGAATAGGTCAGGTTTCTGCAGGAGCGACGAGTCAGAAAAGAAAGTGAGCCTAGTGACGGCATTAGAGGCAAAGAATGCTTGAGGCCTACTAGATAGTTACTCACTGGAGGTCGGAGCAGAGTTGCTTACACTTTATTAAGCAGTGCTGCCGCCTCAGGTCATATGACATTGTACGACATTGTTGGTTAGCGCTGCTTAAAGGGTAGGATTTGCTTTTGTTTACCACATTACTACTGAACTGGACGTGGAACACATGAATACTGCACCAAGAATGTTGGAAAAAAGGCCATAGGAGTCAAAGTTATAGTGGTGGGTATCTAAAAGACATGACCTAAAGTACAAAAAGGAATTATAACACTTCCCAGACGCCATTCATGCAATATCTCTACAATCACCCTCAGAACCAAGCCCACATACAATAACACCGGAACTCACAACTCACAAGTCACAAAGAAAATTCACTTGGTGGGTTTTAGCAAACCTCCCTCCTCGATAGCCTTCTGAATAGCAGTGGCATCCTTCTCAAGCTCCTCTAGTCGCTTCACGTCTGTTTCGTCTTCACCGAGTGTATTGAGCTTTCCAAAGAGCCAGGTTTCTTTCATTGCACGGGTTAGAGAGAGAATATCTTCTGCCGCGCGGACCTAATATCCGGCTGAGTTAGTAACCGGAATCAACACGGTTGAGGTCGGTACAAGATACATGTATACATACCAAAGCAGTTGATTCCACGTCCAGTTGGTATGTTTCAACTGCTGTTGAAGTGTGACTGGTGCTTTCTACCTGTGTATGATTAAATCAGTATCCGCTGGAGTTGCTCTATTGGCACTGAAAGAGAGAGCAGACCGTTGCGGTTGCCATAATGTTTTCAAATCGTTGGAGTAACTGGGAGATATTGGTGTTGATGCGATCTGCGGAGTGTGGCTGATTAGAAACGCGGTTGTTGAACGGGTGATAGTAATGAGTAGGCACCAATGTGGTGGCTGGGGATGCGCACAATGTAGTGCCTTAGACGTTGGTTGAGATTCCATCTTTGCTTTTTGTAAAGCAAACTAATTAGAGCTGGTGTTTTTCTTGGTAGATCTTAAAGTGATAACTGATAGAGATAAAAGTATCTGGGGTGAAGGCGGGCTTTGAGGCGGTGGAGATTACTGCCAACAGTAATGTATCTCTTCATTGTGTTGATCATTACTGTACATGTCACGGGTAGATCATGCTTGGCTTTGTTACAGCGCTTCTCAGGATCTGAATTGAAGGCAACTTCCTTACTTGATGAATAATCTATTGCAATATACACTAACTGGAAAGTAAGCTGGCTATGCAGACAGTGTATCCAAACTATGGATACGAGTTGTAACCCATAGTTAACCTCAGGGATAGTGGAAGAACATCTTTCCATCCCAATACACGAGTACTTCTGTAATTGCACGCTAGCCTCAATACATTGTCCACCCTATTCCCATCATGCTGGGGAAGCCTCTCAAGCAAGTATATTAGCAGGATCCTGCACTGATCTACAGACTCGACTTGTCCGCTCAATTCAGAGGGGATGCGCCAATTCGCCTTCGGAGAATCTTTCATGAGAGTGGCGTAGACTGTCCGAATGTTGATAAGTCGCTTATCATACGCGTGTCAATGGCATCAAACCACAATATTGTACCCGATACTCAGTTTGATTGTGTGAACCACAGTAGATTTCGCGCGTTGTGGAGTTTATGAACAGCTTATCTGACGTACTTCCCCTATACATGTGTTAGACGTAACCATAAGTGGGTATGAACAGATAAACCTACCATAAACCTCTTGTGGAAATCCGACCGCAATAGATCCTATACGTAATTAGCGTCAAACCAAGAAGAGTAGACTGGATGAGCCTACGTTGACAAACTCCTTTCCTCTCTTGTCCTCCGTTCCTCTGGCCTGGTTCTTAAAGACCACATCATCATCCCATCGGCGTTTTAAGTTGAAATCCTGAGGGTTAAGAAGTGGGTTTCCTCGGGCAATATCATATTCCCGTTGCTCTTCTTCTTCAGCGGCACGTTCACGCTCTTCCTTTTCTTTCTGTTCTTGCCTCTCCTTCTTTATCTTTTCCAGCTCCCGCATCAGCTCGGCGGCCTCATCCTCTTCGTCGTCACTTGAGGGACAGGTTAGAATGGTCGGCTTGCCCGTGAATCGGGGCAACTAACCTTTCTTCTTCGCTGCTCTCATCCTCTGACCCATCTGAGTCCGCATCTATATCTCGCGTCTCCTCTAAAATTCGTCGTCGTTTGGCTTCCGGGTCTTCGTCCTCCGTTCCACCTGAATCACCACCAGGTCGACCCCCTTCTATCTGGCGTATGGGCTCTGCGCTTTCAACCGTTGGTTCATCTACGGAAATACCACGCTTCTTCGCAAAATGAGCCGCTTCGGCTTGAAGCAATTCGGCACGTAAGTCGCGTTGCTGAGCTTCGCCTTCAGTACCCTGGCCGAGTTGTCTTGAACTTGTTAGAAACGACCATGTCGATAGCACAGGCACAACTTACCGAGTCTTCAGGTACGTATGCGCTGGAAGAAGTCGCTGGTGGTATGCTGGGCCGCGCAGGGCCTCTCTGCCTTGTGCCTGTTCTCCGTGAGTCTGTGTATAAGTATCCTAAGATGGACAACCGGCGCATACTGGATCAAATGTGGGCCTGTGGGCTATGGGAATATTAGCGCAATGCTTGCAAAAAGTGACGTCTCAAGAAATGCATACCTGTAGTCATGTTGGGCTACAGAATTTGAGGTTTGCGAAACTTGTGCTGATTGTCGTTCAAGGTGAATGACCGCCGAAGTAGTTCCGTGGAAGGCCTCAGGCTTGCAGCTGAATCAGCGAAGTTACACCGCCTTTAGGGAACGCCACATGTGATTGGACTATCATGATTTATCTCTTCAGGAACAACTTTGGCCCGCTCTTCAATGACGCCGCAACAGGAAATTTCTATAGAAAGTTCGTCTTGCTGACCCCGCTGGGGCCGAGTCCGCCTCCGCAATCATGAACAAAGAAGCACCGCTTTCAATTGCTGAGCGTGACTTCATCCTCAATGCCCTGCGTGAGGATGTAAGACTCGATGGCCGTGAGGCCGATCAATTTCGTCCCTTAAATGTATCATTCGGGGAAGAGTACGGGCATGTGAAGATACAGCTTGGCAAGACCAGGTAAGTTAATGTTGCTTGAGGTTAATTGTCCGACGTAAATGTTCACTTAAGATTACAGTCTGATTGTCCGCATCTCGTCGGAAGTTACGAAGCCCCATGATGACCGCCCATTTGATGGCATCTTTACCATCGCTCTGGAACTAACTGCTATGGGCTCTCCTGCTTGGGAAAATGGCCGGTACGTTCATACCTAGCAAGCATAATTTGTGCGTATGCAGCTGATGTCTTCTGGATTATTAGACAGGGAGACCTTGAATCATACGTGTCCAACGTCTTGGATAGGGTTATCCGTCACTCGAACGCCCTTGATACGGAATCGCTTTGCGTCTTGAAGGGTGTTAGCTGCTGGAGTATTCGAGCAGATGTACACATCACGGACTACGATGGCAACCTGATTGATGCGGCCTGTATTGGAATAATGGCAGGTCTTCAGCATTTTCGTCGGCCAGATGCCGTCGTCAAGGATGGTCAGGTCATCGTCTATGGAGTCGACGAACGGGTGCCAGTCGCCTTGAACATCACACACAAACCATTATCGATCACATTCCACACCTTCGATGAAGGCAAGCGGGTCATCCTCGATGCTACTCGGAAAGAGGAGCAAGCTTCGGAAGCGGACGTGTTAATAGGCTTGAATAATGCGGGCGATGTGTGTTACATCTCTAAATTCTCTGGGTTCCCCGTTGATGCCATGGTGTTCGTGAACAAGTCATCCGTCGCACTTGAAAAAGTGAAGGAGATTAACAACATCATTGACAAGGCACTGCAAGCTGACCTTACGAAACGGGCTAAGACCGCCCTTGTGGAGGAGTCCAGAGCAGCGAACGATCGGTAGTCTTTTGAACCTGTCTTGACTTTGTTTTATCTTTTCAAACGAGAGTCAATATGCTTCGCGTTCGATGTACCATAGATACTACATAACGGATTCTATTTTGTGCATTTTGAAATGGGACGAAGGTCCCTAAATTGCCTACTTTAAGACCAACTGGCCCCTGTACACCATTACTGCATTAGAATAGGGGTATCTTGTGAAGTCATTAAAGAGTTTTCAAGTGACTTGACTATGGCTTTTGCCAGCGGTTTACTTTCCCAGTCCAACCCGGCTTCTTCAGACAGTTCAGTGGACGAGCAGTGGAATTACCCTGCGATGCTAATACCAAAGCTACCAATCCTATAGTTATAATTAAAGGTAATATGTCCATAGAGTGTAATTTACTTTTTTTTTCTCCTTCTTTCTTTTTTTAGTTCCCCGACAGGCATCATTTCTCACATCGTTTCAAGTAAAATTAGACTCACTGTGGAGAGGAAATGGTAGCCTTGATTTAAGTATGCTGGGGAGGTCGGTCATATTCCGGGTTTGGTACGGATACTTACGGAGTACTCCGTACTGTACGGCAGATTCCTAGTAGGGTCCATTGGAAAATGACAGATATGGAAGAGTTAGCAACCTAAGGTTCCAATCCAGCTTTGAAGAACAGGCCACAATATGGAGTCTACCGTCTTAATTGGATCGCATTCCATTCAAGAACCTGTCTTAGTTGACAGATTGTCAAACACGTTAGGTCAAAATTTCTGACTGGCACATACCAAAGATCCAGTGTCTACTTAGTATCTAAAATACGTAGATAGTTCATGAACAAAGGGTGCACATTTAATAGAGTGGGGAGGGAGACGCGCATCGTCGAGGCGCAGGGACCCTTAATTTACATTTATTTTTAAAATGATTGGCGAACTAATTTATCCCAGGGAATTATCAGGTTTTCCGATTCAGAGACTCATAAAGAATTGAGAGAGAGAGAGAGAAAGAAATAAATAAAAAAAAAGAACAAGCATTGTTAGAACGACAAGTAATAATGTTACTGTACTCGGGAGGGAAGATTTCCATCCATTAAGATCCTAGGAAAATAAATGAAAGAAAGCCCAGCCACTGACGAACATCCAAACAACACCGCCCAAGACCACTTAGCGTATGCCAATCCAGGCAATCGTCAGATTTCCTTCTCCATCCCGACACCTTTTGTTTCCGTTCACTCCAAGTTTCATGATTATTGCTTTTTCTTTTTTCCCTCCCTTGCGCAATCCCAAACCTCGTGGGCTCTAGTTGTTCCATACTTTCACGCTGTCGCTCTCTTTTCCTTCCTTCCTCACCTCTCCCCCCCCCCCCAAATTACTGTCGATCAATGCTCCAGGGGCATAACTTTGCTCTGACGGTGTCTGCCCGCCCCGAGCATCATGGCCAGCGGTAGGCCTCCCGGTCACCACCCAGCCGCTGGCCGCGATGACGACCTGCTGCAGCTGGAGGACTCGGCCCCTATCTATAATGCTGGACAGGGTCCGCCCGTCAACGACGACCATTTGTTGCGACAGTACAACATCGACGACTCCGATTACCCTCAGGCCCGACCTTCAGTTTCCTACGACCAGTTTGTCGGCGGACAGGCACCGTCACACTCTAGTACCCATGCGACAGTCTCCGCGCATCCTTCCTCCCAGTCCGGGGCGTACATAGGCGATCCTTACATGGGAGCCTCCCATGTATCTCGACCTTATTCGCAAACGTCCGGGCTGGACAACTACCGGCGCTACTCGGTTGACGAATACGACGATGGATACTACCACGTGGATGATCATGATGATTATATGCAATCCGACCATCGCGTACAGGAAGCGAATCAACGAAATAGTATACTGGGCCTGGGAGGCGGGCTAATGGGGAGAGCAAAGCACATGCTGGGCATGGGTCAGGAATACTCGGACATGAACCTTCCTCTCACGGAGACCGGTGCGAGGGCAGCACGGATTGATAGCACTGAACACGCCGAGGGTGGTGTTCCTCCAACTAAGAAGAAGTCGAGGAAGTCGGACTTCAAGTTTGGTTTCGGACGGAAGAAGGTCGACCCTTCGACTCTTGGACCTCGTATGATCGTGCTGAACAATCCCCCGGCCAATGCAGTACATAAGTTCGTTGACAACCATGTGTCAACTGCAAAGTATAACGTCATCACCTTCGTCCCAAAATTCTTATACGAACAGTTCTCGAAGTATGCCAATTTGTTTTTCTTGTTTACCGCCGTCCTCCAGCAAATTCCAAATGTGTCGCCGACAAATCGTTATACCACAATTGGTCCGTTGCTGATCGTGTTGTTGGTCTCTGCGATTAAAGAACTTGTGGAAGACTATAAGCGGCGATCATCGGACAAGTCACTTAATTTCTCGAAGACCCAAGTTTTGAAGGGCTCGGCATTTCACGAAACCAAATGGATTGATGTCGCAGTGGGAGATATTGTTCGAGTTGAATCGGAGCAGCCATTCCCCGCGGATTTGGTTCTACTGGCGTCTTCAGAACCCGAAGGCTTGTGCTATATTGAAACTGCAAACTTGGATGGAGAGACCAACCTGAAAATTAAACAAGCAATTCCCGAGACAGCCCATTTGGTAAGTCCTGCCGATCTCAGCCGGTTAAGTGGCCGGGTTCGATCGGAGCAACCGAATAGCAGCCTCTACACCTATGAAGCTACCTTAACAATGCATGCCGGAGGAGGTGAGAAGGAACTGCCTCTGGCACCAGACCAACTTCTTCTTCGAGGAGCCACTCTGAGAAACACGCCGTGGGTTCATGGAATTGTCGTTTTTACCGGTCACGAGACGAAGCTGATGCGAAATGCGACTGCGACTCCGATCAAGCGGACAGCTGTAGAACGCATGGTCAACATTCAGATTTTGATGCTGGTCAGCATCCTCATAGCGCTTAGTGTCATCAGCTCCGTTGGCGACCTTATTATTCGACAGACCGCAGCCGGCAGACTCTCTTATCTTGATTATGGCAGTACCAACGCAGTAAAGCAATTCGTTCTCGATATCTTTACCTATTGGGTCCTCTATTCGAATCTTGTCCCAATCTCTCTCTTCGTGACAATCGAAATAGTGAAATACGCCCAGGCGTTGTTGATCAATTCAGATCTTGATATCTACTACGACAAAACAGACACTCCGGCAACCTGTAGAACGTCGTCCTTAGTCGAGGAACTTGGCCAAATAGAATACATCTTTTCGGATAAGACGGGAACTTTGACTTGCAACATGATGGAGTTCAAGCAGTGTACAATTGGCGGCATTCAATACGGTGACGATGTTGCAGAAGACCGACGAGCCACTGTGGAAGACGGTGTTGAAGTTGGGGTACATGACTTCAAGAAACTCAGGGAGAACTTGCAACAATCCCATCCGACATCAGACGCTATCCATCATTTCCTCACGCTTCTCGCTACTTGCCACACTGTTATTCCGGAAAGATCCGAAAAGGAACCTGACAAAATCAAATACCAGGCAGCCTCTCCTGACGAGGGCGCTCTCGTTGAAGGCGCTGCGACTTTGGGCTACCGATTCACAAACCGCAAACCTCGATCCGTGCTCTTCACAGTAGGGAGTCATGAGTATGAATATGAATTGCTGGCGGTGTGTGAGTTCAATTCGACACGTAAGCGAATGTCGACTATCTTCAGATGCCCAGATGGGAAGGTCCGAATCTACACCAAAGGCGCAGATACCGTCATTCTTGAGCGTTTGAATCCCGACAATCCTATGGTTGAGGCCACACTGCAGCATCTAGAAGAGTATGCTTCGGAAGGTCTCCGGACTCTGTGTTTGGCGATGCGTGAAGTTTCCGAGGAAGAGTTTCAACAATGGTACCAGATATATGACAAAGCTGCAACAACTGTTGGTGGAAACCGTGCGGAAGAGCTCGACAAGGCTTCAGAGCTTATCGAGAAGGAGCTCTATCTCCTCGGGGCTACAGCTATCGAAGATCGACTGCAAGATGGAGTTCCGGACACCATCCATACGCTCCAGACTGCAGGAATCAAGATCTGGGTTCTGACGGGTGACCGACAGGAAACTGCTATCAATATTGGAATGTCTTGCAAGTTGATCTCGGAAGACATGACGCTACTGATTGTTAATGAAGAGTCTGCCCAAGCTACGCGAGACAATTTATCCAAGAAACTACAAGCCGTTCAAAGCCAAAGTGCTTCCGGTGAAATTGAAGCGTTGGCCTTGGTTATTGACGGCCGATCTCTGACATTTGCCTTAGAGAAGGATATGGAGAAGATGTTCTTGGACCTTGCCATTCAGTGTAAAGCCGTAGTCTGCTGGTAAGTTGTTATCGTCTCGTCCTACTGGACGGTCCAAAGCTGATTGTTCCCAGTCGTGTTTCCCCTCTACAGAAGGCCTTGGTTGTCAAGCTTGTCAAACGCCACCTCAAGTCCTTGCTTCTCGCTATCGGCGACGGGGCGAACGACGTGTCTATGATTCAAGCCGCACATGTTGGTGTTGGTATCAGTGGTCTTGAAGGCCTCCAAGCCGCTCGGTCTGCCGATGTGTCTATTGCCCAGTTCCGCTATCTCCGCAAACTTCTTCTCGTTCATGGTGCCTGGAGTTATCATAGAATCAGTCGTGTCATTTTGTACTCTTTCTACAAGAATATTGCCCTTTACATGACACAGTTCTGGGTGAGTGATACCTTGACCACCCATCTGCTGACCCGTCCTGGTTTTGACTAACAGACATACAGTACTCTTTCCAAAACGCTTTCTCCGGCGAGGTTATCTACGAATCATGGACACTATCCTTCTACAATGTCTTCTTTACAGTGCTCCCTCCGTTTGCGATGGGGATCTGTGATCAGTTCATCTCTGCCCGGTTATTAGATCGGTATCCCCAGCTATACCAGCTTGGACAGAAGGGAATGTTCTTCAAGAGGCACAGCTTCTGGTCCTGGGTCGCCAATGGTTTCTACCATTCCTTGCTACTATACATTGTTTCAGAGTTGATTTTTCTCTGGGATCTTCCACAACCAGACGGCCAGGTTGCTGGCCATTGGGTATGGGGATCTGCCCTATACACGGCAGTTCTTGCCACGGTCCTTGGAAAAGCAGCACTGATCACAAACATTTGGACCAAATACACGTTCATCGCGATCCCGGGATCAATGGTCATCTGGCTAGCATTTCTTCCAGCGTATGGTTACGCCGCACCAGCGATCGGCTTCTCTACGGAGTACTACGGCACCATTCCCCGTCTCTTCAAATCACCTGCCTTCTACCTCATGGCCATCATCCTCCCATGCATCTGCCTCCTTCGAGACTATGCCTGGAAATATGCCAAGCGGATGTATTACCCACAGCATTACCATCACGTCCAAGAGATTCAGAAGTATAATGTACAAGACTACCGCCCACGCATGGAACAGTTCCAGAAGGCAATCCGCAAAGTGCGCCAAGTCCAGCGCATGCGCAAACAACGCGGCTACGCTTTCAGTCAGGCCGATGAAGGTGTCCAAATGAGAGTCGTCAACGCTTATGATACCACGAGAGGAAGAGGGCGATACGGTGAAATGACTAGTACCAGAGCTTTAGTGTAACGACTTGAGATTTTTTTTTTTTTTTTTTTTTTTTTTTTTTTTTTTTTTTTTTTTTTTTTTTTTTTTTTTTTTTTTTTACCCTGTCCATTGCATCCATGTATTAGTTGCATCTGTGGCGGTCTGCTGACCGACCGACTTCCACCACTCACTTTTGTTAACTTCACTTATCATTCTGTTCCTTCTAAGCTCTCCTTTTTGGACTATATTACACGATGGTCCTATTCTTTGCCTATATCGACTCCCGCTTCTTCCTTCCTATCTTCTCCCTGAGCCAATGCTAAAATCTTGAATTTTGTGATATCAACTACACGACTTTGTTGAATTTTGTTCTTGAGCATGGATGACTCGTGATGTCTAGATAGGTGAAACAGCCAGATGAGTAATAATATATCACTCATATTCTGTTGAGATCTGTTTTGTTTCAAATAAAATTTCTGCATGGCCCAGCTACAAACCTCTTGAGTCCCTTTCAGATGACCTTTTATCTCTGAGTACGGAGTACGCCGTATACTCTTCTGAACTCCAATGATGCTGGCGCATTACTAATGGGCTATTCCTATGCGACACGGTCACTATACATACGGCTTCGCCCGTGTAGGGTGAACGTATATGGCAATGGGTATATACAGCATTGTATAAGGAACAACTGATGATGAATATAGACATAGTAAGCACTAGGAAAGAGTTGAGATTACCTGGTACACCGTTCGACAGGAGGTCTCCAACCAACGCCCAGTCCTTCCATAACAAGTCTCTCTCTTTCCTCCCATGTTCTTCCCTCCCGCTCAAGGTCAATCACTTGTCCTCCACCTGCCCGCTCCCGAACCCCACTAGAGTCAAACTTCCATCCCCGAGCCTTCTTCGCATAGCGTCGCAGGTCCCGCTCGAACGTGGTGTCGCCCGACCAGCCGAGAACGGCACATCCAACCGTGCGCCAGGGGGAGATGATAATGTCCACGCGGCGGTGGGGGTTTGGATTACGTTTCTGTTTCTGGCGCGCGCAGTCTTCCGCATCTGTCTGGGAGGATGGCGCGGAGTCATCGAAGTGTGGATCTTGCCAGACGACGAGAGCTTTATCAAGACTATCAAAGTGCTTCCTTGTATCATCTCCCTTGTAGGGGAGGGTTTGCTGGTCCCGGTTTGACGTCGTCATATGCAGTGCTAGAGTATGTGTTATCCAGCCTTCCGATTCGAGACTGCCCACCATATCGACGACGAGGTTTTTCGTTACGGATTCGTCCCGATGGGACAGGATGAGGTCGACGTCGCCGCTGATTTCCTTGCCGCGGCGATACCCGCCCACTACAATACAGTCGACTCCAGCGCCGTCGGTGCGGGCATCAGGACGGACTCGATTAGCGTGCCTATGGACGATCTTCGCGATTGCCTCGACCTCGCGACGGGGAATGCCCTGTAGGAATTCGTCGTAGTATTTCACGCCAATCTGCTGCACGCGTGACAGGCTGTTCCAGCCGTGTTCGACTATGTCGTCGAGATCTCGCCATTGGCGATGGTAGTAGAAGTCGCGGGCTGTTTTGGTCCCCACGCCCCAAATGTTGCAGAACTGGTCTAGGACCTGGAGGACCGGGTCGGTGTGTAGCGCTTTTGCTTCTTCGACGGTGCCCTCTTCGCTTTGCTGGTATTCGGCGAAGAGGTTGGCAATTTTGACGTCGCAGCCCGGTAGGGTGAGGACCTCGGATGGGCGGCGGAATTCGTATGGGTAGGCGGCTATTGATGCGATGGAGGTGCTGTAGGCTCGGACGCCTATCTCGTCGAGTGTGAGTTCTCGCATTTTGCGGATTTGGACGAGTTGGTCGATGAATCTTTCATTGGGTGGGTAGAGGGGTGCGGAGCGCATGCAGGCGTACAGGATATGGTTCTTGACCCAGTCTGGTGCCGGAGGTAGGGGGTTGGTTTCTTCGTTCTCAGATGTGGTCTGTCGATATAGCTTTGGGGAACGATGTTGACTGGAGGGCGCTTTGTGGGTTCGACGAGCGAACCGGTTAGGGGGTGCAGGTGGTGGTCTGAATGCGGCGTCTTGCTTTGCCCTTTGTAGTATACCACTTGCTTGTGCGCTTTTTGTGTCTGTGCTGCTAGTTTGCGTAGCAGGGTGCTCGACCTTGCGAGCTTGGTATACTACAAACGGATCGATGGACACGAGCCCCTTTGTTTCCATGCATCGGTCCAGCCACTCCAGACGGACAACTCGGAGTATGTCCGTTTGCTCTTTAGAGAGTGAAGAAGAAACCGAGGGGGGAGAAGCGACAGACGATCGATCTGACGATATGGATCTAGGCCTGCGTCTCTTCAAATGTCCACGGGCATCATATTTGCTTCGCACACCATCTTCTTCGTTCTCCGTCTCCGTACTAAGATCAGCCACGCCAGTCTCCGCGAGAGCCTCCACGGATCGCAGAGCGGGTTCATGAATCCGACTTCTCTTATCCGGGACCTTCGACGTCGCAAGATCAAGGTCCTCTGTCCATACACCGCGAGATCTTAGTTCCAGCGCAGCTCGTTTCTTCTGTCCAATTTTGCTCAGAATCAATCTTGCCTCGGAGGCATCGTAAGTCAGACGCGCGCCTCGACTCCCAAGAGCCTCTTCAATCCGGTGCAGCGATTCCAAAGTCAGGTGGGTAGGCAGCACAAATATGGGGGGACATGACGAAAAGCTTAGTCCGTGGTCATCATGCAACGACGAGGTGTCGGATATAGAGTCATCAGCCATGACGGGGAGTTATTTCCATCGCCTCGTATATTGAGTCAGAACATTATTAGTATGTATTAGTACTCAGATCATATATATATTTCGTGAAGCTACTAGTAATTTGTGACATTAGTAAATCAAAGTTCTCATCCTTGACACTCACTTGAACTCCATGTTAATGAAGAAATAATAATATATGTTTGACTTTGGAGATCAGTGATGGATATCAAGAAGATGGAGAATGACCATGATATCATGTTAATGCCTGAGGCAGTCATCAATTTTGTTCTATTGTCGGTAGCTGATTATTATATAATAGTAGTAATATCATCATGATTGATATTCATAGATTCTACTAATTCTGATTATAGCTTTTAAATTATATTCTTATGTATTATCTATATCTACTCTTGTCTGTTATTTAAATATAATAGCTCTATCTTTCTATTATCCAGACCTGTCCCTTGACAACTTGAATATACTCCGTACACATTATACAAAACCAATTATTAAACTTGTATAAGTTTATACTGTACCTGCATGACCAGACTAAAATCAGAAATAGATATTTTACAACGAGATCACAATAATCAAACCCCTTAGTCCACCGGGATAGAATCTAGATCCACAATCGTGTTCTTTTACCCTCTTTTTGACATTTATTGGATAGGTATGTACCAACACCAAAAGTTTCTTCAATGACAGCATTGGCCTAGAGATATTGTTACTTCCCTGTTCAAGTCTCCGTGGAGGTTCACCTTGCTATTTCAGACGTAGACATATCTGCTATTCCACTACTAGCCTCGTGTATTGCCACAGAGTCGTATTAATTTATATTGAGCCACGGAAGATGAAGGACAATGTGTTTCTATACTCCGTACGGAGTATACTAGAGGAAATTTGCCGGTGGGGTAAAACTAGACTGACGGACACGTGATCATTGGGCTCCACGGCTTTGTTTTTGGGAAAAGGCGAACCCAAAAACTGTGGTTCAAATTTCTTATCCCCATATTAAAATTGAATTAAAATTTAGTGGTTCAACCTCACTGTCAATATAATTTTACTACTAATTCATGGACATCAAATGAAGGACAGTTGAAGGCGGTGTTCTGGGTTATTTGCATTCTGTATCTGAAACCGCGATCACCACAAATGAAGAAAACAACTTATGTAAAAATAGAGAATAAAAACTTTCAGAAATCAAACAGTTATACCGGTCCTATTCAAGGTTGGATTCTTGCTGTTCCCGGTGCGGCATCCTAGAGTTCCTGAGGCTCCTCAAAAACTGGACCACTTGCTCATGATTAGCATAGGTTGCCAAATCCAACGCTGTCTGAAGATAAGGATCCAGAAGCCAAGGATCTCCGCCTTTCTCCATCAAAAATTGCACAGAATCCAATGATCCAGTGAGTGCGGCGTAATGAAGTGGGGTCCCTAGTCCCGCCCCCAAGTTTATCGCGAAGTCCCCAGGACAATCCTGATCAAGCAATTTATTGACATTCAAAGCATTCGCATCTGGGTTTTTGTTGTATATATATTCCAGGACTGCCAAGCTGTCTGTACCTTTGCGCAATGCAGCATAGTGTAATAACTGGCCTTGGGCAGCGGATCCCCCGGACCTAAAGAGTGTCTCGATAGCTTCAAATGGAGCCGTTTGAACAGCGTAGGACAATGGGGTACAATCGCGGAGGCGACATCGTTTGTTTGGATCGGCACCGTGATCTAGAAACCATGTCAGAAGCGTCGTGTCCTCAAATGTGTATCTAGCTACATCAGTCACCGGTGGTATTATAAGGGTACTAATTCGGTGAAGCTTACACAAGCGCTGATGGTATCAGTGGAGTAAAATCAGCATTTATATCCCAACCGTGATCAAGGAACATTTTGAGGACGTCGTAAAGCTTCATCTGTGTTGCAAGAACAAATTGTTCAGTAATCATCAGTGCTCCGTCGTTTAGCAGCGTAGCGACTTTGTCAATTTTACCATCCTGAATGGCAAAAGATAGGTCTCTCGTAAGGTCTTCCATTTTTCAGGAGTGAAGTGTGAAGCATGAATGTCTGGGACAGCTATCTGGCTAACACATTCCAAGCGTTCACTTGATGGACTCATTGGGAGGTTTGACCCCTGACTCGAGATGTATGTTTCATCAGGTGACGTAGCTGTCAGCTTTCATCAATTATACCGGACCCTTCCTTACCCATCCTTACCCTTCTGTGGCACCTCCCAGCAATGAGTATAAGTAGGCATGTAAAGAGAAGGAATCTGTGGAGATATGTGCAAGTCTCTTCATCATATGAACGTGATCCTTCAAAATGCTTCCTACATCTGTTTCGGGTCATTCCCTTCTTCAGCAGGCCTTGTTAAACAGAGAGGCACTTGAGGTGCCCATGAACAGCGCCGGGTTTGTCTCTTTTCTAGATGGACAGAGAATAAAATCCATCGGAACTCAGAACTTGAATGGCTGTACGGCTGTCATGCTTGTTTCCACAAGAGGCGCCATTTTGTCCCATATTTCTCCACTTCCTGGCCCGACAAACAACCCCCATGCTGGCCGGCAGCATGTGCGGGAGAACATGGTCAACTTCCTGGAGCTTTATAGGGATAAGAAGGAGTTTCGTAAGGGGCCTGAGGAGAAGAAGTCTGGGATAGTTTGTGGAATACTATATTCGGGTAAGATTGCTCTCCCAGACCAAGGGGAATTGATCGCGTCTGTCCTTCTAGAGAACTTGGAAGATAACCCGCGACCCAAGGTAATCCCTTACCAGGTCAACACTGATGGTCACAGCCAAGATGCTAGCGGCACTGTCTTCATTGATGGACGACACTCGGTTCCAAAGGTGTATGTGGAAGACAATGATCAGGGTTGGTTCTACTGATATGGGTTATATTTACTGGTCATGCACCACTTGTGCATCTAGGGTACTTGCAAGATACTATTATACTTATTTAGTGAGTTGTTATTTGTCATTTAACCTCAACTCTGTAGAAAAAGTGAGATCCTTTCGTAGATCACCAAGCAAATTAGTAAACTTAGTCAACTAGATAACAGCGGGCTATAAAACCACCTTGCCCAGCCCAGCTATTAGGGCAAAATACATTCAAGTTACTGCTTCTCACAAACTGCGTTTAGTTCATACAGTTCTGGAAATAAATGCAACAACAATTTAACTTGATCATAACTTCTCAATCAGCTATAGTCCTGTATACTACACTCTACTCTAAAAATCCAGCATGTCACTTCTTGAGGGTGTATAGTTACCTCACATTGGTTGATCGAGTTTCGGATATTACCAACGAACCGGCGCACGACACCGATTACCACTCCCTGTTTGACACAAAAGTCCGGATCTTCCCCAGAAATCTGCTTCAGGTCGAAGCCGTTTGCTAATCTAGGAACCCAGGAATTATCCACAACATCGATACAGTCAGGACTTGAACTTACAGCTCAGCGGTGGTAGAACCCTGGAATAGTGAAACCCTTGGTAGTGATAGAACTGGTATTATTTCTTTATATTTCTTAAACATTGTTAAGCTTTTTAAAAATATTCTTGATTATTGCTAAGTTTTTAACACTAATCTATATTAAGTAAAAATTAGTAGTAGTGAAAAATTGATTAGTTAGTATAGGACCACTGCATCGATCCTATATCAGAAACTGTATCTCTGTCACGGTGCCAGCCTGAACTATCCACTGATCTGTCCAACCAGACTGCCTGACAGGCTTTCTCAGGATCTTTCCTTGGAATATAAAATCTATACTATTTATTTATTCCTATTACTTATCTTTTTATAATATTTATTTTAAAGAATATAATATTATATACGAAGCAGTATCCAAAAGGCAACCAGAATGCCGTCCCTATTGAATATCGACCTTCAACAACTAAAGCGATTCCTAGCCTTCTGTAAATATTGCTTCCCAGTCAGATAGTTGGGCTTAGTTAACGTAATCGGACACAGGAATATACTAGATCCTCTGCTACAGAATTTTCTTAAAAAGTTCAGCAATAATGGAGTATTTTTAAAAAATTTAATAGTAATTAAAAAATATAAAGAAATAGTACGGTACGATACTAACTAGTACTTATCATTATCATGTGATCTAGAGTCATTTGATGTCAAGAGTATAACAACCAATTTCCATACTGTCATATATTTCACCATGATCCAAATACGGGGTCATATCAAAATTATAGTCCTAAATAGCACTATCAGTCAGACCTTCCTTGGGCAGGTCCATCCACTGGCTCCACTGCAACCGGAGACGCAGCTTTCGTGCTGACAGCACCGTAGCTGGCACCGGCTGCACCGCCCCGTCCTTCATTCAGGATAGGTATCTCCGGTCTTGTTGCTGTGACGTTGTCCCGGTACCCCTCTTCATCAGTTACAATGGTCTTCCGGTGTCTTCTGGCCACCCATCTCCTCCATGGTTTGTACACAAGGACACTAATACCGCCGATGATAATGAAGCATCCACAGATACCACCACCGATTGCATCATAGTAATCTCCTGCCGTCTGCACGCCATCCCAGAATCTACCGGTGGGTTCTGCGACGGCGAGCACCAACGTGAGAAGCTGAATGACACCGATTACAATGGCGACGACGACGGTCAAGCAGGTCAGCACAATGGAATAGTACAAGAACGCGATAGGATCGCGGTGGTTCTGGGACGGCTGAATCTCGTGGTCCTCGCCGATCAGCGGCGTCTCAGCAGCAGAGCTATCTTCCTTCGGTGGGAGGAAGTTAGCGGCGGGTTGAATATACAGTGAGAGCATGAGGGCTCCATCCGTGGTGTCAAGGAGGCACATCCCGGCTGGGTGGGTAATTAGTAAAGCGATTTCCAAGCAATCGTTTGACAGTAAACACACCGGTAAAGAGGATTGGAAAGATCAGGATGATCCAGAAATCCGTGCCTCGTGCGGCTTCAATAGACGAGATTCCAAGGAGAGCTATCTCCGAAGATGTATCGAATCCGAGGCCAAAAAGAATACCGAGCGGGTACATCTTCCAAGGACTGGCGAATCGTTAGCCAAAGGGTCATCTCGACCTTCGGATACGACGTGGCCTACCGATCGATCAAGTTGAACATCCGTTTGAGCACCGAGAACAAGATCCCACCTCCCTCAATCTTCCAGGCCTCGTCCTCTTGGCCCTCTGGAAGATCCAATACTTTCTGCATCTGCTTGTATAGCTTATACAATATATAGAAATTCATGAGACCTAGCAAGATGAGGAAAGCGGCACTGACGGATGTGCCAATGATTCCGCCAACAGTACTGAAGCTGTCGAAGCGTGATGACACGGCTGCTGCCGTGGCGGCCACAACGATAGAGGTGATGATGACAATACTGTATTCTTGGTCAAACTTGTCAATCAAATAATGGAAACAAGAGTGGGACTCACGTTGAGTGACCGAGGGAGAAGAAGGTCCCCACCGTGACAGGCTTCTGGCCCGTTGCCAGCAGTCTCCGTGTCATTAGATCGATAGCCTACCATCGCAAGTTAGTTATGGTAGTTGTACTGTACAAGCTATGAGATGCATACCGAGATATGGTCGGCATCAAAGGCATGCCTCAAACCTAGGGTGTACGCGAGTATGGCATTCGAGACCAGAGACCTATAGGATGCTTTAGAATCAACAATGGATCGCCACATAGCATAGACATCCAGTTTCTAGCGCAGGAGGATAGCGTACGGATAGTAACGCTGGTAAATATGTTGTTAGCGCATATCCAAACATAGAGAGTAGGATATCTTACCAGAACAATCGCAGCCGCGATCCATACCACAACATTGATCAAGGTAATGAATAGTATGATAGCAAGAGCACGAAAAGGGATTTTCCGTAGCCCTGGTATCCGACTATGCGAGCGCTCTGCATGTTGGACGAGTGATTTCGGAGTCCATTTGCTCTTTGTATCGACGCGTTGGGAGTCTGATATCTCCGAGAATCTGGGAGGGGAAGAGTCCCGCATGATCAAAATACTAATAGAACGTGAAATTCGCGAGGTTCTCTCTCTTTGTGATTGTATCCACGGAGTGATAAACAATCCGCTCTACACGGTACTAGGAAGTGTGTTCCAAGTGTTGAAAAAGTAGATCGACTTTTTACTGTATGTGGGGTAGAACTGGAGCGATAGATAAGAGTAAAACTTATTATCAATTGGATCCTAGAAAGAGAGAGAGCAATTAAAGCTTGTTTTCTCGCTTGTATCCGGGGTTCTTTGTCCTTTTAATCTCAGCTCCCCACTATCTATGCCAATAAAGGCTTCAAAATATGTCATTAGTACTTATTTTCAACCCTATGTACTGTATGTACTGTACATATATCTTGGGTCTCTCGGACACTGGCAATCTGTACTCCCTATCACCCGTCTTTCCTGTTTTCAGAGGGATACCCTTAGATGGAGTGGACGTGACTGTAAACCGAGTTCCCGATATTAATCTGGGAAGTGCTCCATCATTTTCAAGTCTCTATGTCGTGGAGTTATGCATGTATCCTCCGAGACTGTTCATTCTCCATACACTGAGTTATGGAGTGGGCAACCACGACCGAGTTGGCCGGTCCGCTGGTCCCCCGATGACTCGGATCGGCCAAGATATGGCGGACTGCTAGTCACGTCGTCGCCAGAACGAAGTAGTCCACCATCAAGTCACAGGCTTGTGGCTCTGTCAACTCAAGGGGAGAAAAGAACGGGGTAATCCGTAAGGGAGGTGGGTGTCGGTAGGCATACAACCCACCACTTCACAAATCAAGCGGCAGCAAGAACAGTCGGCGACGGCGTCCATTTGGTGACAGTTGGCTTAGCCTGACGAAGGTCGGAGCTCACAAGGATATTCCACTCGTTCCTCGTGATAGGTGTAACATCGGATGCTGACTGTGGGGTTTTAGGTCCCCGCTTTGCTGGAGCAGCCCTATATCGCGGCGGATTAGGCTCCCTGCGTGCGCGAACGGTACGCTTTGGAAAATTCCGACTGCTGTGCTCAGCCAGCGGCCGTGGCGGCAAGATGATCCCCTCCTGGCCGAATTGTTTCTTATAAATTTGGGCGACGTGCGTCAAGAGTTCATCCCGCACACCTAACTGCTCATATACACGGTGGAAGAATGCTTTACTGAATGGACGGCCCTGGAAATCATCGATGGTACGGTGCAAGAGCTGCACGCACGATGTGACACAGGACGCTTCGGGGCTTTTACCTTGGTGGGAAAGGATACACAGTCTACGCTTAAATGTGTAGATGCGGTCCACATTGAGCAATGTCAGGCCTTCTCGGCTGAAAATGACCTCGTTCTGCATGATCGATTGTTGGACCAGATACTCATTGGTCTGACGCTCGTATTGACTGCGGTTTAGAGCGTCGGCCCAGCTCTGACCGAGGGAAAACTTGCTCGCGGCCTTGACCACGGCGCGGAAGAGGGCCCGCCAAGTTGGTTGGTTAAGGTCGTCGATAGGGATTACCATCAGATCGGATGGTCGGCCGGTTGGATATGGCTTTCCACGGCCCACTAGCAACGTGACATGCATCATTTTCTGTTGGAGCCTGGAGGAGATGTACTCGAGGGCAGGGAGGATTGAAGGAGGGAGAGTCTCTGAATCAAATGTGAAATCCGGAGAAAGCGGACTTGAGATCATATCGGTGGTAAGGCTGCGGGTAGGAGAGCTGGGCACATAAATGGCCGCTGGACGATGTAGACGAATAACGCCCATGATGGGTTACTGATCGAAGAAGAGATGCGATACGGAAGAAGATGGCAAGAATTCGTAGTCTGGTTCAAAACCACCGGTAACTCCAGGTCGTTCACTGGATGATTTGATGTTGAAAAGAAGAGAGGAGGAGGAGGAGGAGGGGAAGGCCCTGATAATATAGTATCCCCTCTTTCATCATGCAAATCGGGAATATGCCAAAGGAGGGGAACATGCAAAATGGATTCTAAATTCAGTAAATTCAGTCAATTCAAGTTGTTGGTCCCAAATCCAATATGTTGTGGTACATCCCAATAGTATCGAGATAACCTTAAGCGCCGGCTGTGATAATTTCCCAGAGACCTGCAGATGGCGTGTCACGTCGATCTCATTGGTTGGACTGCTCCAAAAATAGGTAACACCAGCAGTTACTACCAAGGAATCACCTGCACTGCATTAGAATAGAACTTATATTGGAATGGAGGTTCTAAAAATGAACAGCCTTAAGAGACAACGTCGAATCAGAACACAGCCTTTCGTAAGTTGGATCCAAGTGAAGGATTCCATGACATCAAAATCGGTCATCCCGTAGACTCGCAATGTGTACTCTGAATGCTTAGTATAAACACTTACACACACTATTGAAATTCTGCAGGTGCCCGGCAGTACCTTAGATGTCCGAGTCTGGTTCCGGAAGAAAGCTCACGGTTAATGTTGACTGTAGCAAGTTAGCTTACACATTTTTTTCTCCGGGCAATGATTTTTCCCTTGATAGTAGTGGTTGTACGGAGTACGACGGGAGTACAGTACATACCCCGCTTTGAGTGATTTTTTTTAAGCATCTAATCGAATGAGTGGTTGACCTGTACATACATACATACATACATACATACATACATACATACAGGCCATGCGACTAGTAACTTATGCACCTTCATAGCGCAGCTGCTCTCAGCCTTGTCAGTACTGGAATCCATTCCCATCCAATACTTCTCAACTCTGGCTTGAACTACTACTAATTACACGGCCCAGGCTTATTGGTGGAGAAAGGAAAGTCTAGATCGTCCTGTGACAATACCCCGGTTTTGTGCTACTATTCAAAGTTGATTACCCCATATCCATCAAGTTGAGACTCGATTCCGGTGTGAGGAAATATACTCGTCACCCCAGTCCCATTCTATGGTACCACTAGTACTCCGTAAAGCAACGGAGATTTAAGCATACCTACTAGTACTATGTAGGGTCACGACAGCTCTACTTCTATCTACCTTTCAAGGTCAATCTGTTATCTCTCTGAAAATCTATCATATTAGAATAAACCATTAACCCACTCAGAGAGACGATTATTATTCATGTCTCACCGAAATCGCTCAATTCTCGGAGAAATCGGATGTGCTGATTCTAGAACAAAGGAAGATGCGATGCTTATCTACTTGGTTTTCCATACTCCGTACGCAACGAAGAGGCAGCCAAGATCTACTAGTACAAAGAAACTTTAATACCGTCTCTCCAAGAATGGACTCTTTAGAGTGCTACGGTTCGTGCTCTCCTTGATGGAATCCGAGTGGTTCATGTAACATCCAACCTTAATTCTCTTGATCTCGTTGCATATCGTCGACTAGTAACTGTTGGTACTACAACAGTACTAGGAAGATACCCGTCTTCCTCGGCAGAATCCCCAGTTCCTCGTGGCTCTTCCGCTGCGGAAAAAGGTACTCATCCCATTGGGCGGAGAGAGATTGATAATTTGATAATTCTGGAATACTACTGATAAGGATACTATCTATCTAGGTATCTACTGATAGCCCAGCTACCGAACACATATCTCATGGATCATATGGTGCTCCTTCTGTCTAACTTGGCGGAATCCTGCGTTACTTTTCAAGAGGATATCCTGTGGATCTCCATTGCTGGGGGAGATAAGTTGCCAGCTAATGGGGTTTTTTGTTACCTAACATCTTCGGCTATACGAAGACACAGGTGAGAAAGTTCAAAGGACAGTGACGAGTTAAATTTAAGATTGTCTACGCCCGGCGACTATCATTTATTTTAGTTTAAGGCACACAACCTTGAAGGCTTAAACACCTTGCGCTTGATCTCGTGAGAAATGGCATTCTTAGTACTAGTAAGAATACTACCTTGAAGTGAGAGATAAGCGCTGTTCAACGGTGATTGGCGGGTCAAGAAGTCAAGACTTGAAGATAACGATAGTAGTCTTGGCGGCACTAGACTGATAGCGGACATTACCACCCGGGCCTCTCTTTTTCTCATTGTAGTACGGAGTGGAAAACAGAAGATTCGGAAAATCTTTGCCACTGAATCGAGTTTTCCGCGGTAAAAGTAATATAAGTAGATATTAGTACGGAGTACTCCGTACCAGCCCAAGGTAGATACTCCGTACGATTCATTTGGGGTAGGGTTCCTCGCTTACGGGGTAGTCATTATGTAACAAGCGTTCTTCCATCCACAGACCAGAAAGCCAAGCCGTGCCAAGGTTGATATCCCCCCAATGGCCAACGTTGTGGTGGGTTTGTTGATGTGACATGGTTGGCAACCCCCCTCCCTCTGGACAGTCGCTTTGCTTCGGTGAAGGCACGGCTTATCCACGCTTGTTGTTGCCCGTGGCTGGACAAAGAGATATGAAGAGCTCCGGTACGTAGTATTGATGAGGTGAATCTTACACACATAGGTATGGATCATTGGATCAGTACACCCTCGATATCTCTTACGGTCCTTTCCCCTTACGTTGGTTTTCTTCCAACTAGCCCATATTCAGGCATGAGTCACGAGTAAGCTGATGAATGGGTCAAGAAAAGAAAAGATCTAGAAAATTCGAGTTGTATTTATTATATATTTATATTTATATTCCCATATATTTATTTTTTTAAATACATACATGTGCATACCATATACCTCAAGAGTACGGAGTACTCCCCTTGTACTCCGTACTCCGTCTCCGTTACATTTAAAATTTCAAAAGAAAGTTCTTCCCCAGGTGTCTTCCCTGCCAAGACCTGTCCGCTTTCGGTGTCATCTTGGCAGCCTACGACTACTAGTACTAAGTAGGACTAGTCGGGTGGGAATGGTACCTGCTTCCAAAGTCCAACTGGGCGATACTCCGCATTATTCAATCTGTAGGATTATGGATGAGCCTCCAAAAGTCCGCGGGAAATTAGTGGCGGTCCACATACATTCAGCTGGAGGTCGAGAGGCATTTCTTTTTACGTCTATTATCAGCCTTCCGGTCTTATCCTATCCGCTTTGAGTCTTGGTATGGGGCAATGCATCTGCAATAAGGTAGTAGTAAATTACTATCATCTAGTAATACAGATTATCAGCTTATCTACAAAGTAGTAAATGTTTGATTTTGATTTGTATTTTCTTTTTCCTGCCGTCCGACTCATTCAAATCCTAGGACCTTGTACGGTACATACAAACATACACACATACATACATACATACATACATACATACATACATACATACATACATAACATCGGGTCCCGTGGATATCTCTAGATACTAGTAGGTAAATATCTTATCCATCCAAAGTTATTTAACCTCTTCCCCCGCCTGTTTTTAACTCCTGTCGCTTTTCTCTCCTTCTGTCCGAGTCGTCTGCTTCTTTTCATCTGAGCTTCCCTCTACACTTCTTTCCCCTCGGGATCTCATCTCTTCCGAAGGGTTTGAGTAGTACTAGTAACACGAGAGAGGAAATACGCTCTTCCGTTTGCTACGTGTCTGTAGCACCTGCCACCGTTGCTGTGGCCCTGGTTTCTTCGACTCCTACAGACCTTTGTTCATAACTCAAGCACAATCGATACAATGGGTGTGCTAGGAGAGAAGAATGATGGCATCTCTTCGGAGATGAATAGAGAACTGTCCAGCGACATCAACAAAGCGGAAGAAGGTGTTGTCGCGGCAGAGCACCATGTCGACCTTCACCGGGATCTCAAGGCTCGTCATATTACCATGATTGGTACGCTTTTCCCACCCGTTTTGCACACTCTGTTGAGTCGCGCACATAACTAACAGGGCCCAGCCATCGGAGGTGCCATCGGTACAGGTCTTGTTATTGGAACGGGAGAAGCTCTTGCGAAGTAAGTCAGTCCTTTGTAAACCAATCTCGTCTTATGCAGGCGAATCTTTGTGATGCTAATGCGTGATTTACTTTCTAGGGCTGGCGTAAGTTGATATGGTGTTCTTGAGGCTTGAGGAGAAATTCGTTTTCTAATTATTAGTTCATCTAGCCTGCGTCGATCTTAATTTCCTATTCCATTGTCGGCCTTGTCGTCTACACTGTCATGTGCGCCCTGGGAGAAATGGCGTCTTGGCTACCCTTATCTTCTGGTTTCACTGGTTATGCTGTTCGGTTCTGTGACCCGGCCCTGGGATTCGCTCTGGGATGGGTGTAAGTCACACTGCCATTCTCTCCTGCTCTACATTACTGATTGAGGAACCCTACCGATAGATATTGGTTCAAATATATCATTATCACGCCAAATCAACTAACGGCTGGCGCCATGGTCATACGATATTGGGTCCCCACAGAGAAAGTCAACGCAGGTGTTTGGATCACAGTATTTCTTGTGGTTATTATTTCCATAAACTACTTTGGTGTCAAGTTTTTTGGTGAATTCGAGTTCTGGTTATCGTCATTCAAGGTGGTTGTCATCCTCGGCATCATCTTGCTCTCCTTTATCCTGATGCTGGGAGGGGGGCCTGATCACGACCGGAAAGGATTTCGGTACTGGAAGGAACCTGGCGCGTTTAACACATATATTGCTGATGGGAACGCCGGCCGGTTCTTTGCTTTCTGGTCTACTATGGTTTCTGCAACTTTCGCGTACCTGGGTACTGAGCTGATTGGTGTAACTGTCGGCGAGGCTCAGAATCCCCGCAAAACCATTCCCCGCGCAATCAAGCTGACCTTCTATCGAATCGTCGTCTTCTACATTACCAGCGTCTTGCTCGTGGGCACCCTTGTTCCATATAACTCAGGCGAGCTCATCTTTGCCACGAAGCAGTCCAGCTCGGCTGCTGCATCGCCATTTGTAGTGGCCGTTGTGCTGGCTGGGATCCCGGTTCTTCCTCATATTCTCAATGCATGCATCCTGTTGTTCGTCCTGTCCGCGTCGAACTCGGATCTGTATATTGCGACCCGAACTATTTATGGTCTCTCTCGGGAAGGTAAAGCACCCAAGTTCCTATCACGGACCGACAGCCGTGGTGTCCCGATTTACGCCCTCATTCTCTGTGCCCTAATTGCCTGTCTTGCCTACATGAACGTGTCGAGTGATTCGAAGACTGTCTTCAGCTACTTTGTCGATCTCGTTACCATCTTCGGTCTTCTGGCTTGGATCTCCTTGTTGGTCACACATATTTACTTCATCCGTGCCCGCAAGGCGCAAGGGGTTCCCGAGCACGAGCTGGCTTACAAGGCCCCCTTCGGCGCCGTAGGCTCTTACATTGCCCTTGCATTTTGCATCCTCATCTGCTTCACCAAGAGTTTCGATGTCTTCACCCATAACCCTACATGGGGCAACTTCAACTACAAGAAGTTCGTCACCGCCTATCTGGGCATCCCCCTGTATCTGATTCTGATCTTCGGGTATAAGATCTTCACTGGAGCCAAGGGTGTGAAGCCAGAAGAAGCCGACCTCTGGACGGGCAAAGATGTGATCGATCGCGAAGAGCAGGAGTACTTGGCTCGGAAAGCCATGATGGATGAGGAGCACCGGGGTGGAAGCTGGTTTTATAGGACCTTTGTGTCCTGGCTATTTTAAGAACTTTGTTGAATGTATGTACTTTATGTTTTCACGGTTATTGCTAATGGTATGAGATAATGAAGACTCCGATCCTATATATATCCATTCGCATTGGTTTTGTACAATCTGGTAGAAATAATTGTAGACTATCTTGTCCATTTCCCATTCAGTAATGCCGATGATCTACGAACTTAGTACCCATGGAAGGTGATACCAAAGACCAGCGAATGCCTAGGTACAGTACAATGCCTGTTATTCATATGCATAGATAACTGAGAGGACTAGCTACAGTTCCCTTGAATTTTGAACTATTCCAGGAAATCCCAGTTCATTAGTCATTAAATAACCCCAAGTATCGACAACAAGAGAAAAGGGAACAAAAAAAGCAAAGAGTACCAAAAGAAAACAAGATAAAAGTTCCAAGGTACAGCTGATACTTTGAACAAGAAGGGGGGAAAAAAAAAGTAACACGTCACGCAAAGAAAGGATCTATCGTCGTCGTCGAAGTTCCCACGAATGCTTGTCTTCTTCGTCATCACCATCGGGATCGGACGGTCTCCATTCGGGTTCTTGTTCTTCTTCTGGAGTTGGAACTGAGGGAGATTTCAGGGTGGAAGCTGAATCTGTTTCTACTTCTGGTTTTGACTCTGGTTTTGGTGGAGGCGTTGAGTCATGGTCGACTAGGAGATCGGCGTCCCAGTTTATGTCTGCTTTGTCTGCTTCAGCGGTGGCTTCTTTGACTAGGAATTCGCCCAGTTTCAGAACGACGTTGTAGATCTCTTTTCCTGTTGGGATGATGTAATGGGACGGGATGAGGTAGCCGTAACTTCCTCGGTCGCGTAACTTGATTTGATATGCGTAGCTGGCGTGGAGTTGGTGGTAGAACCAGTCGAGGGCGCTGCCGCCTGACGCACCGCCGATGGGGAAGAAGGTCTTCGAGGAAGATCTGTCTGTAGACGTGACGGTGCCTTCGCAGGCGGAGGTGACGTCATAGATCTCGTGTGTTGTCTGGCGGATGATCTTGGCGAAGCCCATGCCTAGCTCTTCGAGCGTTTCCAGAGTGGGCGGGACTGAGGAGCAGGAGAAAGAGAAAGGGTAGAGCACTTGTTGAGAGTAGGAGTGAAGATCGAGAAAGCCGACGATGTCGGCGTTGTTGTTTTGTGTTTCATTGAGGGCCCATTGCGCGAATTGGGCGGCTTCGAGTCCTTCGAATGGCTCGTCGCCTGCATAGTTCTCCGAACACGGGTTGGAGCGGGTCCTCTCACCATCCCATTCATAATTCCATGCGCGATCTAAGTCGATTCCTGGGCAGAATCGGAGGCTTGTACGTTGTCTGTTTTTGCGCCATAGGCGGTCGACTTCCCAGGTGTAGACGTATCCGTCTGGGTTGATGGTTGGTACGAGAATGACGTCAAAGTCCTCCAGCAAACGGGTGACGGCTTTGGATTTACCGAAGTTTGTGATAAGATTCGAAGCGATGTATGTCACTGTGGAAGTGCTAATCCATTCTCGGGCGTGGCTACCCCCGACAATGACAATGGTCGGACGTCGTGCAGACTGTGCTTGACTGCTTCCAACACCGAGTCGGAACGCAGGGATCTCTCGGCCTTCGTATGAAACCCCCACGGTGATCATGCGAACATGCGACGGGAACATAGAGGCCATCAGACGCATCCACGGGACAATGACAGACAGTGGTTGATAGTCGGTGAAAAAGAGATCCCCGAGCTGAGTCGACTGCCGGGCGGAAGGGCGGAATCCGGATTGTCCCTCGAGTCCTATCGGCCGTCGATTCGGGTAGGTTGAATATATCAGCTCGGCTAGATTATCAATGAGTGGAGTATGGGCCGTGCGAAGGGAATCTGGTAATAGGCCTAATAATGAGGGAATCTATAGGGAAAGCGTTAGGAAGTTTTCATCCCAGCTATAATTTGAGGGGGGTGAAAAGTAGGGTGACTTACGACTTCTTCGGCTAACCGAACGTCAACGAAGTCAGAAGTAGAAGCCCATACATCTAGAAAGAGAATCTCCGTCGCCTCCTTTAAGGCCAAGGCCTCTTTGTCATTGCGCAAACGAAATCGCAGAACCACATCACTGCCGTACCGTGCCTGAACCCGAGACGGGGGAGACCCATCGTGCGAAAGATCTTTAAAAGGAGGGAGCCGACGGGAGGTTGGTTTGGAGAGGCCCCAAACTGTCTCAATAATCCAGTCCCTTAGCCGAGTCCATGGTCGTCCGAGGTCAGACGATTGTGAGGATAGTAGTTTAACAGGCTCAATAGGCGGCAGCGGAGTGATACTTGAGCCTGCGGGGATGGCGACTGTCAGAGGGGTCGAAGCGACCAGAATGACGATGATGATGGAAAAGAGGTAACGCATATTGATGATAGTTAAACGACAAAAGGGCTATGTCGTGATCCTCATCGCGGTTCATTCCAATCGAGTGGGATGGATAACGACCCGAACAAAATGAGATGAAGTTGAACCAGAGAATGACCTAGACCGCGGGCTAATGCCTTAGGCTGACAACAAGTTGATGCCTGTGTATGCCTTAGGCATAACATTCCTTTTGGACTGGTACAGTACTCCGTACAGTACAAATTGAACTTGGAATGTTACTCCGGACAGGTACTCCGTACAGTCTACAACTTGATGCTTGAATGAGTTACAAATATCATTCGAGGAAGTCAATGGTGACCGGTTCAATTCAATCACTATTACTCCGTACTGTCATATACAGAGTACAGATCACAGATCACAGACGGGATTCAACTCCACCTTCCGCATTGACAACTGGGATTACGAAAGATGAGGTGTCATGTTCACAATTCTCGACCGGCATTCGAGCTTTTAGAAGGCAAGACATTTATTTGCCTATATAAGTTGAGGAACAAAATTATGTTGATTCAAGTCGTTCCAATCCGATCCGAACAACATTCATAAAGCCACTTCTTAGCGGGGATAAAATAATTGAAACAACAATTGAAAGTCACTTCCTCTAGCTCCGTATGGGAAAGATCATTAGTTTCATAAAACCCGACGGAGAGACTTAAGGATGAGTTTACTAAGGTGGTTATAGAACTTACTAATCACCTGCAGACAACGTTTTCTTTGTGCCCCTCATTGAAAAACCCGAGATTCCATTCAGAAGTACGGAGTACTCCGGAAGCTACCTAGGATTCAATCTCGACCGTTGCTGTCAGGGTTGGTTGATGGCTCTTCAACGCTCAATCTGAATCAACAAACTGGATGGCCCACAGACTCCACCTGCCATTCCGATAAAGTTTTTAGGCCATTCTAGACCGCAACGGGCGGTTAACAATAACCCAAGCACAATTGTTCAATCCCAGCATTCTGGGTATGGGACTCAGATCTCATCTCGACCTTTTTTTCAGACTTGCATAGAACGTGAAAGGTTGAATTGATCAACAAAAAATGAAAATACTTTCTGAACGATTCCGTAATATTCGTATCGAATCTCCATTTGGAAGGAGTTTTTGAGATCATTCCATTTGAAGAAGTGGGAAACCCAAAAAAACCAAAGCTCCATTTTGCTTCGGTGGAAGTTGTTGGGTGACGCGTTTTAGTCGGTCTGGTTTGTAAGGTCGCGGACACATTTCCAGTTTGGTATTGTATGGATGTATGTACATACATACCATATGGCATATGCAGTGGTTCTAGAATCGTATCAAAAAAAAAAATTATTATTTACTGGATCCCTGCAGAGTATCGGTAAGTTTACAGAGAGACTCGGGAATCTAGGATACTATGGATATATCTACTCCGTACGGAGTACATCAAGAAGCAACGAAAAAAAAAAAAAA